>JAOZJS010000279.1:0-49450 GCA_025882695.1 Amerodectes protonotaria | reverse complement strand
ACTCGCTCACTCTCTCGCGCGCGCTCTCTCTCTCTCTCTCTCTCTCTCTCTCTCTCTCTCTCTCTTCTCTTATGTGTGTGTAAGTGTGCGTTCAGGGAATATTATCATCAACCAACATCGCGCTTGTACACACCGTCTTCTTATATTCCACCTACCGATCATCATCAGCGTCCATATTCCCAATCAAAATAACGAACGAACTAAGCAAGCAATCAAGAATAACCACAACCATTTTTTCTGAGTGTACAGATCCTGGTGTGTATCATCTCATCTCATCTCCATTTTGCTGTGAATTCGAATTTCGAATTTGTTTGTCAGAATCGAATTTACCAGTGTTTTGACTTGTCAAGTTGCACACATTTTTGGTCCACCATAATCAACGTTCCAGGTATGTACTCGCTCACTCACTCTATGTTTCTGTTTTTGACTTTCTGGTTTTTCCACTTCTAAAACTATCCTCTCTAAGATTCTTATGCTAGGGCCCCCTTCTGTTTAGAATTCTAATCTTCTTTGATTATTATTATTGTTATTATTATACTAACCAACAATGCTTTTACCAGTCAACGTGGTTTTTTTGGGTAGAATTTCTGGATCTGTTTTTCTTTCCTAGTTCGTTCGTTCGTTCGAAATCCAGTCTGGATATATTGGGTTCTGTCTAATTTATTTCCCTTCATCATCGTCGTCGTCGTCGTTCGACGAAGAGCGAACAAAATTTTCAAAAAACACACACACACATTCGTTCAATACGCTACTAATTTAGTTTAGGCTACTGCTCCTCTCTCTCTCCCTCCCTCCCCTTCATTGGGCTGTGTGTGTGGTGTTTTTCTCTGTCCGTTTCCTTTCTCTTCTCGCTATGCGAGTGTGTGCGTGTGTGTTATTATCCAGTTAGAACGGGCAACACAAAAGAAAGAAGAAAAAAAATCGAAAAACATGACAGAACACACTTTGTGCGCATGTGTTGTTCGAATGTAGGCAGGCATACTGTGTTTTGGTTGTTGAATGTGTGTGTGTGTGCGTGTGATACAAAGCACGGCGACAGACGAACAGGCCAAACCAAAACAACAACAATAACAACAGTGTTCTCTCATTGAAAGTTCCCTTCAATTTTGTTTACTGCTTCCTCTCTCTCTCGGTGTGAGCATGTGAGTGCGCGCGCTAGATTTTGTCTTCTGTCTCATAACAAACACACATCCCAGGTTACAGTCAAACAGCCGTTAATATGGCCAGTTCCAAGGTATCGTTTTAGGGTCTCAGGATCCAAAATGGATATCCATCCTTGCAAGGATAATCATCAGGTTATTAATTATGATTATGAACCATTCGAATTAATAATTGCCACACACACATTCACCAAAGCTAGATAATCGTCGCTGGCACCAACCAGCAAAGCTAGCGGGAAAGAGAGTGTACACATGGTATCGCTCTCTCTGTTGTCTTTTTTGGTTTGGTTTGTTTGTTTGTTTGGCCAACGCCATATATTCTGCTGCGTTGCTGCTGCTGCATGCATGCATGGCCGGGGTTAATCACCATCATCATTTGTGTGTTCAACACAATGGAACTCTATGGAGTTTATGGTTCACGTCTCATTGATCTTTGTGCACGATGGTGATGGTGATGGCGGTGGTGTTCGTGGTCGTGTTCCCTATGACTCCCGTTGTAGTATTGTGGCGCTCGTTGGCCTGGAGATTCGCTCTCTTTCTCGCTCGGTCTCTGGACACCACCGATCGTTAAAATCCAAGCGCACGCATAGAGATATAACGCTGGTGTGGTGTGGTGTGGCTGTCTCTCGCTCTCTCTCTCTCTCTGTCTCTCAGTGTGTGTGTGTGTGTATTGAAAGATTTTAGTGGTGTTGGCTAGAAAAATCAAAAAAGAAAAAAATATTACAACTTTGCCAAGTGTGTGTGTGTTGTTCAGAAGCAACAGCTTCTATTTGATGTATCTATGTGAGTGCATCTGCGTATCCAATAGCAATGTCTATGTGTGTGTCTGTGTGTTAGCTGGCCTGTCCTGTCCTGTCCTGTCCTGCCATTCCCCACCTAATGGGACAGATAGGAGGAGGGCGTAATGTTGTTTTCCAGTACAAGTTATTATCAATGGAAACAGAGAGAGAGAGAGGAAAATGGGGGGAGACACACACACACATCACTCATACGCACGCACAATTGAAATACAAGAAGAGCGAGAGAGATGATGGCGCGCCTGTCTATGGCTGTGTGCTTGTACGGAGACAGAAAAAGCAAAAAAGAGTGTGGAGCTTCTTGATCTTTTTTCTGGGCAGGATTCACATTTTCTTCTTGATTGTGGATGATGATGATAAGGCGCCAGCAGCCGGGCGCTTCTGATTCGCTAACCCGTTCACCGATTACCTATAATAGGATGATGATGGTGATGGCTATTTTTCTTACCATCCCCCTGATGTGTTCGCCGGGCGGATCAAGGCACCGAATGGGCATTATCGTTGTTGTTGTTGAAAAAGGCAAACACACTGTTGATGGATAAAACTTGTTGATGTTGATGTTAACGTTTCGGTCGGTCATAAGATCTAGGATCATCATCTGTCCACCAAGCTAGCTTGGCTTGCGGGAACGAAGAAGAAGAAATGAATAAATGTCCAGATAGCGCAAGCACACCACACCACACCATCGAGCATATTGGTTAGGCGAGAATAATGTTGAGGCCGCACGAAAAAAAACCTGATTATTTGGGAGCTAGCTAGCTAGCTAGTTTAGCGAACGCGAATGATCATCAAGAAAAATACCCGAAAAAATAAAGTAATAGCTTGCGCGCGAAGCTCCGGAGCGCTTGCCAGATCTAGCCAGCCAGCCAGCTTTCGGGGGAACAAACAGACAAATATGTGAGATCGACACGAATCTTGTTTGGCCAGACCATTCCAAAACGACACGTCGTGTACACACACACATGGCCACAAGATATGCGAGAGAGACCATAACAGAGAACCAACTTCGAGAGTGGTGTAGTTTATGTTTGACAGGACACTGTGTCGATGTGCGACAAAATTTATGTTCGCTCCATATGTTTGGTTGGTTGGTCGGTCGTTCGATGGATGATGATGATGGTGGTCAGACCCAAAACAGAAAAACCTTTGGACTTTCGGATACATTAACGAATGGATAGGCAATAGGCAATGTCAGTCAGTCAGTCAATTCTAAGGGGCCCCAGGATCCTATTGTTGTTTCCTCTACCTTCTTCTTCTTCCACTTCTTTGATGCTTCTTTGAATTTTGAACCGAAAAAAAAATTAATAAACAACCTTATATATTTATCATATGTGGTACATTTGGAATTGATGGTGTAGGGTGGGTTAACACAAAGCAAAGCAAAGCAAATTTGGACCCCAAAAAACAAACTTTCCAAGGCTTTTGTTTCCCATTTGGTGGTGATGGTGTTTAGTTGGGCCCCTGTGGTGTTCTCTCTCTACTACTACTTATTATTACACTGTTCCTGTTCCTAAACCTTCATATCCAAAATTACAAACCAAAAAATAAAAAAATAAGCCCCAACCTGTGAAATATGAGGATGATAGAAAAAAAAGCTACTAAAATTGCAACCATTTAAAACAAACCATTTATTGTTTCTTTAAAAAAAACATCGCCAATCGATCCAACAACATCGACACCAAACAAATAATGACGATGATGACTGATCATCAGCCAACAGCAGCCGGAAGAAATTCATTGAAAACCGAATCCGGTCATCATCATCATAAAAATTCTGGTGGCGGTCGCAATTCTGCAGGCTCAACAACCACCAATGTTCATTACAATTCATCATCAACCGCTAAATCTTCGTCCACATTGACCGTAGCATCTGTTGCATCTTCCAAACAATTGCACGCTACACCAACTTGGGCTACGTTTGTTCCCAACAACAATAATACTAGTACTAGTAATACTAGTAATACGAAAAAATCTCGCAACAGTAATAGTAACAACCAGAATAATTCCAATACTACTAATAACAATAATAATAACAATAATTCAATAATTCAACAACAATCGTCAACCAACGAGAATACTGTTGGTGCTGTTGGTGGTGGTGCTGGTGCTGGTGGTTTCCTTTCGATTGGTCCGCAAACAGCATTTTTTCCCACAACGAATCCCGCCGCAGGTTTAACATTGGCTTCCGTACAGCAACAATTGCAGCCAGGCAGTGTGGCCGTGTTTACATCGCCAACCATGGCGATGGCCACACTAGCCGGTGCTGCCGGTCCACCAGGGACCGTACAACATCATCATCAACCGGGGGCATCGCCAGGCACCCAGATACATCATCAACATTCACATCAACAACAATTGGTGGTAACACCAACCGGTCAAGCTATGGCTCAACAATTTTCCGGAACATTTCAGGCCAATGGGCAAACACATCAATTGATTCAGGCACCGGGTATGGGTATGATGGGCGGATTATCACAGGTTCAGGTGATCGGTACGAATGGTCAACAATATTTCCCACAATTCTACACTACCGGACAAATGCAACCAATGTTGTTGAATAATTTAACCATGGCTATACCGGCTCAAACGGCCGGTCAAAATTTAACCATACAATTGCCGAATGGCCAACAGGCAACCGGGGCCACCATGATCACCACGGCACCGATGGCACAGTCGGGAAATCCCACCACTCCGGTAAAAGGTTCGAATACGCAGACAACCATTGTGAAAGGTGTGACCATATCACCGCAACATCATCATCAACAACAACAAGCACAACAATCGAAAAATGCCAATACGATTGTTGCCGGGAAGTCGACCACAACGGCCACAACACAACAGGCGATCATACAGCAGACGGCCACGTTTCAGCAGAATCCACAGAATCAAACCATTGTGATTGGTTTGCAACAGCCGACGGCCACACAGAATGGAACCACGACAACATTGTTGTCGGCCACGCCTACCAATGCCAGGAAAACCACGGTAAGTCCGACCGACCGATGATTTTGGATGCAGAGAGTGAATGAGGAGTGGTAGATTATGTTTAGGAGATCATCGAATGATTCATTCCCAGCGAATAGGAACCTCGAATAGCTTCAATAGCTGTGTGTGTGCTGCAACAGGCGATTTATTTTTAGATGTTGTTTGTGTCAATACATGCACTTGGGCTAGAGAGACATCCGATCGGATGGAAGCGAATCGTTGTGTAGGATGTCAGTGTGAGAGAGAGAACAATAAACATGATTTCAAATTCATCAAGAAGCACACCCTTAGCCACACCTTATATTGATGTTTTTCTCTCACTCAAATTCCCTTGCCCCCTTTAAAATATGTGCCCCTCTGTATTCCAAATGAAACCCTATCGCCCCATGGTCCCCTCGTGGTTCGTTCGTTCGTTCCCAGAATTCTGGTCGTTCTAATAATTCCAACAAGGTTAGTTTTGGTTATATTTTGTTGTTGTTGTTTGTCTTCTTTGTTTTTCGTGGCCAAACCTTTGGCTGTCTGCTGTCGCTATCGCTGTTTCCGCTTGTCTGTCTCTTGTGTCTGTTTCTGTCGAGGGTGTTTCTCTTGAATTTTGTTTCCCGCTCGTTTTTTGTTCGTTTTCGCGCTAATTTCGTCTGCTTCGTATTTAAAACAAAAAATTTGTGTGAGACTCAGTAATATTAACCAGAGAAATATGATCATTTCTGTTCTATTCTATCCAACCACCAACAGCTTGGTTCGAATTTGATACAAAAAATTCAACCAGCATCACAATCATTGTTGTCGCCGGCTCAATTCAAGACCACCAACACATCGTTTGTTGGTTCACCAAATGTTAGCCAATCAAATCAAACCATCATGGTGCATGGTCAAAGTATACCCACCGGTGGTGGTAGTATCCAATTGACCAATCAACCAACGATAATATCTCCGCTGCCTTCGTTTCAAACCATACAGCCAGGACTTACCTGGGCTACATCGCCACAATTGAATCAACAATCGTTGATGGCTCCGAACGGGCAAATCGTACAGATTCGAACGCAGAATGCTGGCGATTCCCCGCAGATGTACATCCAAACTTCGGGCAATCAATTTCAAGCACTGCCCATGCAAATGACGCCCGGAACTGCGCAACAGGCGCAATCAAATCAAGCTACCACTGGTATGCAGATGGCTCAAACTGGACAAACAATGATGACCTCGTCCATAAATCCATCGTTGCCGATCTCGATCCAGACCAACCATCATCAAGGGATGGCAATGTCTTCGACCACCATGGTTACACAGCATACCAATGCTGCATCCAATATGTTGACAGTGGTTTCTTCTGCATCCAATGCACCAACATTGACCACCACTCCCACCACCATGTCTTCCAACGCCAATCGTCATCGGCCACTTCGTCCGGCCGCATCATTAGCATCGTTTGTGACGGCCACCACTCAACAATCCACCATTTCAACGCAGACCAGTAATACTAAACCGAAAACAACGGAATCCAATCGAACAACCGCAGGAGCTGGTATGGCTAAATTGGCTCCAAAAGGATCGGCCAACACTACGGTCACCAACAGTGTCACCAATTCAGCACAGAAATTACCATTGCCGCCTATCAACAACAAAACATCTCAATCGGATCAAAGCACTGCTACCAATACGTGTATTTCCAATCAAAATTTGAATATGGTCCAGAAAACATCTACGGCCAAGATAAACACATCGACACAGAGTGTTTCAAGTTCTGTGGCTGGAACAACCAATTCCGCTTCATTGACCACAACACCAACATCATCGGTGTTGGGATTGAACAACGCCAACAATCTAGTCAACGCAACAGCAGGAATTTCCGTTGCTCCGAATGCGTTCAGCAAGATTACTATACCCATGATCAATAATAACCTGAATTCCAATAATAAGAAAACCGAAAAGAAAGATGCTGCCAGTGGTACCGAGAGTAGTCATGGTCTCAATAAGGGAACGATCATGATTCCTCCGGTGATCGCTGCAACCAAACCGACCAAAATCACTCCTAATGTATTACGAACGTCCAACAAAACATCCGCTGGTTCGGCAGCAGCATCAACTCAGTCGTCCAATACCCAATCGTTTCCATCGACAAACGGTGTTGGTGGTCAACAACAGTCAACGACAATCCAAGGTCCGATGAATTCTGGTTCGCAGCAACAGCAACCATCCAAGAATTCAACATTGAAGAATGGTGTTGGAATGACCAACAGTACTGGTGGTGGTGGTAACAGTACCAAGTCCAACAATGCTAATACATCCGGAAACAATAGTAGTAATACGTCAATATTGAAACCGATCACCAACAACAAATCGAAATCGAATGATGCTCAAGTATTGACCCATATAATTGATGGCTATGTTATACAGGAGAGCGCCAATCCTTTTCCGATCAATGGTTTTCTCACACTGAATGAAATCGAAAACACCGGCGGCGGCAATAATAATAATACCTCAACAAAAGGTGGTGAAGATTCTTCTTCGTCGTCGTCCACCAACGCCAACCCTAACAGCAAAGAGGTGGAGCAAAAAGAGAATGGTGGTGGTAATCATCAAAATATGGAAAACAAAGTGAACATCAACAGTATTACCAGCGCCCAATACAAAGATGCAACAACCAAACCAAAAGAGAATGGTGTTCAGAATTCATCGCTTTTGCAACATAATAATGATTCGAACCATGTTCAACCAGCCAAATCATTGCTTCAACAACCGACACAACAACAACAACTGCCATTGATGTCTGGACAACAACCACAACAACAAAAGTCGCTAGCCACAACAGCAAACAACAAGATGAACATTGATCTTTGTACTCAATGTGGTCTGAATAAACGAATGCAGAATGCCAAGAAGAAGAAATGGAAAAAGTTATGTGCAACTTGTGTGGATAAGCTGATGAAGCAACAGCAACAACAGCCTCTTCCAGGCTTCAATGTTATTGGTGCTTCCAATAATAATATATCCACACAAGTTTCGGCCTCATCGTCGTCGTCGTTGTCGTCGTCTTCGGCTGGTATTGGTGGTCCTAATGCAGCAGCAGCCAACAGTAATTCGACAACATCTTCAACAACCAAAACAACCACAACAACAACCAACACCACCACCACTGGTGGTATAGTCAATGGCCTCGGTGGTGCGGGGGGCGTTCATCTTGCTGAGAAGAACAATCAATCTAATCAAAGTACTGCGACAGGCAACAACGCGACCAACTCGGCCGTTGTTGGCAATCAAAATGGCCGTATAAACAATATGAAGCGTCCTTTAAATCAGACCACGACAATCAATGATCAACGGACATTGCCCAAGAAACTACGCTTAACATCTGCTCAGGTAAGAGTTGACCAAGACATTGTCGAAAGACCAATCCCATTAAACTAAATGAATTTCATTGCAGAATAAATTTCCTCCTCAGACCAATGGTGATAGTAGTTCGACGGTCAGCAATGGAACCGATTCTTCCAACAACAACAATAACAACAACGAAACAGACCAATTGTGGTTACCTAATGGTGGTAACATTGAACCAAGCAAATGGACGGTAAGTTGGATTCATGTTACGAGTCAAATACAATTTGATTTTTTCACGAATATTCTCTACATAGGTCCAAGAAGTGTTTGATTTCATGAGCCATTTGGAAGGTTGCGGTGATCTAGCTGAAGGTTTCCGCACACAGGAAATCGATGGACAAGCACTGATGTTGATCAAAGAGGATCATATAATTGATATATTGAACACTAAACTTGGTCCAGCATTGAAGATTTGCCGAAAGATAAAAGAATTGAAGGATAAATTCAATTATTAATAAGATTCAGGATATTTTCAATTTACATAAAAATATTACCATTGTTGATTAATCAAAATACAATACCTACAATTCTTGTAAAATTCATTTAAAACAATAATATTTGTAATATTTGCAAATAATAATTTTTTTCTATAATTAAATTTTTTTTTTCGCAAAGATATTCCGTGTTCTTAATTGATTGATTATGTTGTATTTCGTTCGAAAATACTGAACGGACATTGCCAATAGCGTTTGCCGCAAGCGTCCATCATTCCGGTGATTCTGGATTCTGATCCAAAACGTTCAGCATCTCTATAGGGCGTCAGAAGATCGTATTCGTCGTGGATGGAAGAAACTCTGAGACGGAAAAAATCATCAATCAGTGTTTAGAGAACAAAACCAGAGTCCAGTGATTTGTGGTGTGATACATTACCGACACAAGTGGTTGAGAATTTCGTGCAAAGGTGATTCGATCAACAGTTCCATTTGAGCCATTTCACAAACGGCACGTTGTATGCAAATTCTACCATCCAGCCCGTAATTGTCCAGCGTTTGGCTGATCACCGTGAATATGTCCGAACGATGGATGGCCGAATGCGATGACAGACTTCGTCGATGGCGTTTCAGGTGTTCGGCCACTTGTTGCTTGAACAACATGGACATTTGTTTCGAAGTGTTTTTCTTTTTCTTCTTTCTGGACGATGCTCTGCTAGATCGACGAACCACAGACTCAGTTGGGGGGTGTTCCATGTAAGACCAAGAAGAGATGGGAGGAACACCATCATCACCAAAATAAGCCTCATAAGTGAACGGATCAACAGATTGATTTCCATGGTTGGGGAATGTGGTTTGATCGAATCCAATTGGTGCAACAAGGTAGGGAATAGACGAGGGCTTTGAATCTGTTGTTGTGGTCGTATTCTTCAATTTGAATTGAAACGAATAATTAATTTCGATCGAGCTGGTTGCATCGTTGACAAATTCCACAGGAATTGATATGAAGACGTCCAATTTGAAAATGGTATCGCTGGGAAACGTCAAGTCTCTGATTTGGAACCAATTCAACATTCCAGCAGAATTGATGGATCTTATTGCTTGCGAGATGATCAGCAGAAGAGAATGGAAAACGTTGATCGTAGTCTTCATCGTAGTCAACAAGTTGAATGAGCCCGAGTGTCCGAATTTCCCGTGTGAACGACGTTCTCCTGGACTAGATTCAACCGAATAAGTGAATCAGCATTTAATAAGATTGTGGGGAAGGATCATCATTTAGATTATTCAGCAATTCAGCAAAGCCAAAGGTCAAATAATTCGCTCCGTAATACTGGTAACTGGAAATTCATATGATGATGATGATGATCTACTTTCGGATTTCGATCAAATCCGGATCCGGTTTCTCTGGACGATATGCAACAAGTTGGTCAGAATAAGAAACCAAAAGCTTCAACCAATAATCTCGGATGGTGGCCATGGTTAAATGATCCCGAATGAATTCGAATCCTCGTTGAGCTATTCTGGATGCTACTTGTTGATTTTCGTTCAAGAATTCCAATGTTTCCAAGGCGTTTTCGAAATTTTTATCAATCGGAACAAAATGTATCCATGGTTTTAGGGGTGGGTAGAAAAACTCGATCCAATCCGAATCAACATTCAAAACCAAAGATCGACAAAGAAAAAGATGCTTGTAACGAAAACTGGCCGCAACACCATGAACATTAAACAGATATTTATACTGGCAATGATCTTCAAACGAGACCGTCTTGGCCGGTTCTTCCCCCAAAGTGTCTTCCTTGGATTTCCATGCTTGATTCTTGGTGTATTTGGCATCGACCAAATCTGGTCGTCGTCGACTTAGTCGGATCAAAGGATCACGTTGTGAACTGGTACGGGACCCACGGAAGAATGCCACATTCTTCTTCTTCGACCAAGGTATTTGACTTTGTGTCTTGATCAACCGTTCTCTCATCAGATCCCATCGACCGATTCCGCGTGGATATAAATCCAATGCTGGTCCGCCTGACCAAAATGTCCAAGCAGGATAAATGATATCGGCGTGGTTGGATATCTCTTTGGAAAACGATAATATTGGCCATTGTTGATCTTTGGAAAAATATTGACCGACTTGTGGGTAATCACGGACATTGATTACCAGATCCATGTTTGGTAGTTTATCCAGGATTTCCAGAATAAAATGCTCTACACCTTCACATCGTGATGGAAACATACATTCAGCTTGACGGTATAAACACTTGTTGACTATTTGATAGTGGACACCTCTTTTGGTGGAGATCATCTTCGAGATTGCTTCTTTATTTAGAAAATTCGAACCAAAATGCTGAATGAAATATTGCAAATCTGAATCGATTAATGGCGCGAATATTTCGCAACTGTCGGTAACGTTCCCGTTTGGATCTGGATAAGATAAGCCATGATTTTTATGTGCCAACTGAATCGCCTCAAAATACTTGGACCATTTTCGCCAAGCAACATCGTCAACATTGAATTCGGCAAGATATTTATGTTTTCCATTTGATTCATGCGGACAATCCGTTCCAAATGTGGGCACGATCCAATACGCGAATAAAAGAGCCAGGATGGATAGATTCAGAATCACAACCATTTTTATCACAATAATAATTGTTGGGAATGAATTTGAACAAAAGAGCAACAAGCTTCCGTAACGAAATTGGCTGAAAAGTGATCGACCAAAACAGACACCATGCCTATAACCATGGATCCCGAACCGGCAACCGAATTCAGTGCCATCTGGGTGAGAATCCCTTGAAAGTGGCCATTCCGAAATTGTCTTTGTTGTCAGCCAAACTCGACACACGACTCGGGTAATTTGTTTTCATTACCCGAGATCCGACGCATTCTGGAACACATCCGGGTAAGTTAAACTTTGCCTTGTGAAATTCATTTTATTCAACAATAAATTCTAAATCTTTTCCAAAAGCTATTGAAATCCAAAATGGCCGAGACGGAACCAAGTGATGCTTTGGCCCAGAGAGTCATAATCCGTTTTCTGGTGTTTGAAGGTGTCAAACCGGCGGAAATCCTGAGAAGATTGACAGATCAGTTTGGAGAGCAAACAATGAAAAAATCTCGTGTGTATGCATGGTGTGCCCGGTTCAAAGATGGTCGCGAATCGGTCATGGATAATGGCCGTGGTGGTTCCGAAGCTAAAGTTGTGAATGATATCAATATTAGTAATGTGGAAAAATTGATCCTGACCAACAAACAGATTACCGTCAGGGAGATTGCGGAAAAGACCTCGATGAGTGTTGGTAGCGTGGAAAAGATCATCCATAATCATCTGCATTTTCGGAAAAGTACTACCGGTTGGGTACCGAAACGAGTAAAGCAGAGACAGGAAAAAGCCTAATTGTAATCATGATTTTCTGTTGTTGCGACTTTTCAAGAATCGACCAAATTCTCGGATTCTTGTGATAAGAATTCAGCATCGAACCTGTGATGAGAAACAAAAACCAGAATAATTGTTACAAGAATATTCTTTTGGAACAATAATTACCATGCAAAAATCATCATCATCATCATCATCATCAAATTGTACATTTTTTCAATAATTTTTTTATTAATATCAACATCATCATCATATTTTTTTCAATAAAATTAAAAAAAAATAAATAAAAATATGCGTGAGGTAATAATTTTTCGGATGCAAAAGGAAGTAATATGGAAAAAATGTGAAAAAATAAAATAAAATTCCAATGAAAAAAAAACAAAAATATAACTTTGTTGGATAATTGAAAAAAATAAGGCTTTGGCTTCATTCAGTCCGATTTCTATTATCGTTATTGCCGAAATCCCATATGACTTGGCAACATATAATCTTGGACCATGCATCCGACAAACACTACTTTTGCCAGAGGGGCACTTACATCTTGATCGCTTCAGGTATTGCAAGATCATCTATCGGAATCATTTGTTTAAGATCGTCTAATGATCTTACGAATTTTAATTTGCGGGAAAATTTCGTACTAAATCGTAATGATCAAATTAGATTAATTAGTACCAAAAAAAGGTGATTGGTTATGGTTTGGTTTTTTTACCTGATAAATGGTTTGCTCATAATGATCAAGGTTTTAAGCCAAAATGTGGGATGAACTAGATAGAGGCCTTTGAGATTTTTTTTCAGTTTACGATCTATCATTTGATAGCATCTTTTCAGCCAACTAAACGTTGGCATATTGTTAATAGCTGCATTACCGCCATTATGTAAATAGATCAGTATGTAATCATCTGCCACCATATTGTGTAATGTGCTGACAACATATCTGAAATTTTTTTTTGAAAAAGGCATTTAGATTATTCAAAGTGAAAACAGTCGGATCCTGATTACTGACAGAAAAAGATTATCCATAACATAATGATAGTTTGGCTGCGATCGTTCGGGCAAATAGCAAGCTGCAAACAGAATGATGGCCGGACTGGAACACTCCAACGTGTTCACACCGTTGGATACCGGCCGCAAATGTCCACCATGCGATATGACTTTTTTATATGGTTCGATCACTTGCAAATCGATCGGACGATTGCCCAACGTTGATGGGGGTCTCCAATCATCATTATCATCATTTCCGGATTCAATGGTAACGTTTGGTTCAGATGAAACATTGCTCTCATTGCTCGGTGGATCCCTAGTGGATGTGTTCAGTGTACCGTTGGATTCATCGTTGGTTGTGTTCTTATCATCAATATCTGACAAGAGTAAAGATCAGAAAGTTAACAAGTGGTTGAAACATCAATTGTGGACCAAACCGACCAGAATTATTCAAGAACATTGTATAATTTACTTCCAATTTCTTTTTCATGGATGGTTGACGATTTAAACCTGAAACGATTACAGAAATGAGTATTTTTTTGTATTATGTTTTTTTGGAAGGTTAAAGCAAAGCAAAGATGTATAACATGCATTTTTCAAAATGAAAATGTTTGTTTAAAATAAAAAACATCCAAAATGAATAGGGCAATAATCATGGCAAGGAAAATAGTACCTAAATTGGGATTGGTGCCGGGAACATTATCATTCATTGGTATACTATTCGTAACACCTAAAGGATCATTCATTACAACACTGTTTCTATTGGTTTGACTAGAATTCGTATTGCCAACAACATTATCAATGTTGTTCTCCATTGAATCGGATGGTAGTGTCGAGGAATCATCCGGAACCGGTATCGGTAGATCATCATTGCTTAGGTCCAAATTTTGCATGTTCAATTGCGGTACGAGTTTTTTCCGTTGACTCTTCGACAACGTACTATTACGGCTAAAAGAACTGTCTTTAGCATTTGTCTTTGGCACCGATGTTTGATCTAAATCTTCATTTTCGATGTTATTTCGCCCTAGCTCTTCGGCCGTATTTCCGTTGGGCTCCGAATTTCCAATTTTACCCGCTTCTTCTCCAGACTTTGGTTCCATAGCGTTTGGATCATGATTTTCTTGATTTTCCACACCTGAAACAAATAATAATTTTCCTCACAAATTTTGACCAAAATTCTAGTTTACTAACTCGAAGCTGCTTCTTCGATTTCTTTCTTCAGGCTCGACTGCTGTTGGTCTTGGTCATTTTTATTATCAGCAGCATCACCATTACCAGAGTAGATGATGGATTCTGGTCCAAATGAATCAAAATCAAACTCAATCTCATGACTCATGCAGCTATTTTCGTTCGGATTCATCATGACCAAATTTTGTCCATCAGCATCCATCACCAAAATGTTTTGATGTTCGTCCGGATCGGCATCAGGATAATCGCCGACAAATTCACCAACAAACGAATCATCAATGAATGAACCATAATATGAGTCTGGTTGCTGTATGAAGGAACTGGGTGCACTTGATAGCACCATATCACCATTACCATTGGCAATCATTTCGTTGTTTCGTTTGGTTGTTTCTAACGGATATTTCAAATCAAAATCATAACGGTAAAAAACAGGCAAAAAACAAAAGATAGAATCATGCAATCCAAAACGGAAACAACGGAAAAAACCGGGAAATTCTAGCCAAGAAAATTCAAGCGAAACGCAATCAAACCTGGACTATTTTCCGTAGTGTCTGAATCAGTATCTGTATGGTGAGGCTTTCAAACATCGAGATTTTAAAAGATATAATGACAACGAAAAAAATCTGGCTAATTTCTAATTATTCCTAAGCATCCTAGTTTCAAAATTTAAAAAATTCGAACTATTTCAATCAACCTTTTGTATTAATTCTTCAAATTCCGGAACTTTGACGGTTTCCGCCTGATAATTAAGCAAAAACTCTGGATCTACTTCTGCCGTGCAGATTTTAAAGGCTATTTTTTGCGATTTGCTTGGCGTAGAAATGATTGATTGATGGTCAGATTTTATCTCTTCAAGATCATTTAATGGACAACACAAGAAAAGTTAGCCGGAAAAAATCGGAACAACAAGTGAAATATAATGAAACATACCATCCGACGAAGTTCTACCGGGACCATTCAATATTGTCGAAATCATGGGCAGTACAACTTTACGCGATGCCGTTAAATTATTTTGATTATATATTCGTAATGATTCCAATGCTGTGATAAGCTCTAGCTCCAATTCGGAACGTTCTAAACAAGTGGCAATCTACAAACAGATCAGAAATCAGATTGAACAGAATGAAATGCTTTTAAAAATGCTTTCATACCGTTCTCATCAAATGTTTGTTGACACTGTAGATTGCTAGCTGTCGTCTCAAATTATTGGGTATCCGATCATCAAGATTCATCAACACAATAGCACTGAATTGACGTGGACGATTATCGGAGAACACAGCACATTTAGGCGGATTGTGGCAAAAATTTTTCAACTCTTTCAATTTGTCTCTCAAAGACATTTCAGTTAGTAGTATGCCCGTTATTGAACAGATACAAATGGCTAGATTGTTGTCGGAAATTGATTCAACAATTTTCATGTCCTTACGTAAAATATCTTCAAACGACAATCCTTCTAAGGAGTTTTTCGCTGCCACCAATCGTTGATATACTTCATTACGATCATACAATGATGGTTCAACATCTGCAGGATGTTTCATCAACTCTTCCAACTTGTTGATTGCTTCATAATCTTTAGCGTTGAAACGTTTTGCCTGGTTCGAGAAACAAACAGTGTCCAACAGTATTGGTCCGTAAAGGATGAGGGCAATTTGTTGATCATAGGTTTCTGGACCAGCACCAGAACCAAATTTATGTTCGGTTATCTTGGATTTGAAATAACGTAACGCTATCAATGAACAACACGAACCAACACCGGTATCGATCTGCACTTTGGATGGATCACATTTGAATTGAGGACTTGAGCCAGGCGAATGCTGTGGCTGATGATGATCAATGATTTCATCGATTTGTGCTTTGGGCAACAACCGAAACAACTCTTTATTTTCATTATGGTCCACCAGCGATATGAAAACTTGAGCTAAAACAGAAAATCCAAAGATAAAAACACACTAAAGATGAGAGAAAAAAAAGATGACACTAACATGAAGATGAATTTAAGGCTTCCAAGTCGATTTCATCCCGACAAATCATCCATTGCAAGTCAAATTGGAGAACTTTTTCAAACCAAAATACCACCTCTCGTCTTAGGTGGAGATCTTCACGGAGCACATTCAAAACGGGCACCACGATTACTTCCTGAATGTGGATGGCATGAAAATTGAAAAATGAAATAGATTCAAGATATAAATAGCCGCTTTCTCACAACGACAAAGTGGAAAAAGTGGCCAGGCTTTTATGCAATTTTGCACCACAGCACAACATACCGAGTCATCATCTGCATCTGCATCCCGATATGAACTTGTAAGCTCATGATATTTGATATAAGCCAAAACTATGGCCGAAACAACCGAATCCAAATCACAGCTTTCGTTTCCGACAACCAGATATATTTTTTTGAAATCCGTTAAATTCGGCTAGAATCGAGGAACAAACACACATGTAAAATACATCTGGTTTGGCAATAAACACTCATGTGATATTTGATCATAACTTACCAAATTAAAACGGCAAAATTGCAAAAATTGTTCCATGGTGTGTCTTTTCTCACAGAATGGTGGTCGCTTTTCGTTTCATGGATGTATTTTCAGGCATCAATTTCTTCTACACAAAACATTCAATAATAAAAATGGATATTATCATTAAAAAAATTTTGTTTTTAAAAAAACCAAAACGCATTCAAGCAAGCATAATATTGGTGTGATTTTGTTTTGGTTGGCGTGCTTTTGTACGCAACTTCTTACTGGTTTTTTGTGGCTAAAGTGCACACAAAATTGTATAAGAACAGGGGAAAAACGTGATGATAAACACAATCAGAAAATGATGCTGTTTGTTACTGTCATTCCAGTCTTTTTGAAACCGCACAAACACACACAAATATGTTTTTTTTGGAATTCGGAAAAAATAACTCAAGTAGAATAACGGCAAAAAAATCACAATTGAAACATTTGTTGGATATTCGAAATATTTGTATGTTGTGGAACCACCAACCACAACAACAACAACAAGATTATGTATGGCGGGGGGCCTTCCAAATATGCGTGTTTGTGTGTTTTGAATTTGGAAAAAATTTCCAAAATCGTAAATTGAATGGCTCTCACAACAGAAACACACACAATCTCACAGAACACTTTATTATTATTATTATTATTATTAATTCTGACTTTATTTGGAAAAACGTGTTCATCATGCATAAAAATCTAAAGCCAAATCAACAGGTGGAACACACAACCACCGCCACAACAACAACAAAAATTTTTTCCGCTAGTTACGACCACCGTTATCTTTTTCCCACCCGACCAAGGCAACACAACCTTGGTTTCCTAACCATCTCCATTTGTTGCGCCCATTTTTCTGCTCGCATTAATTCTACAACAAATTGCCCCCCAAACCGCCCGGTTTAGCCCGGGCCATGTTGATCGATATTTCATTGATTGATCATCGCCAACATCGAAAAACATCTGAAACATGTTTTTAATCCTGATTTTAATCTCTCTACGGATCTAACTAAATCTTTGGCCAACGATAGAACATTCACCGTTTCTTGTAATGATGATGATTAGCATCATCGCCGCGACCTACGACCACCACAACATTGTTGGTATTATTGAAATAATAATGACCACATGCACTTGTTCGGTCAGATGGTTGGCTGGTCGTACGGTCGATTATGGTGATTGTGATTAGGTTAGCAACAACAAAAAAAAACAAACAAAGGTGGAACAGCAAACACACAAGATTTGTGGCCATTTTTCTCGTCTGACATCGGTACATTGTAATAATTTTTTTCTTTTCGCTGGCTTGTTCTCGTTCTTACCTAAACCAACAAACCAACCGAAAGAATACACACACAGAAGACTGGTATTATTTGCAAACAATAAGACTAAAAGCTAATGTTGTACAATATTGTTGTATATTTTTTTTCCTGGACAGAAATATATCAACGGCTAGTACTACACCGAGATAGACAAAAACAAAAATATTTTCAAGCAAAAAAACCCGTTTATTCAGCACAACAACAACAGTTTGTCGTTGTTGCTCGGGGAAAAATAATGAGGTGCCAAATGGAATTATAAAAAAAATAATATCATACACATTGACTGGATAGTTTTGTCCTACCATTTAAGTTTTTTTTGTTGTCTCCGTCGCTTGGTCGAAATCAAATGAAACCAGAACAACTTTTTCGGGGAAAAAATAAGTGGGCAGTGGACACAGACACACACACAAACGCACTGTTGGACACCAATAGCAAAAAACAGACCGAAAAAAAATAGATCAACGTTTTAGCTGGAAATATTTATCATATTTTCTTGGAAGACTTGTGGTGGATCGTTCCCTCTCCAAAACAAAATGGATCAAATTACACAAATCAAAAATCTAAATTGATCGAATGTGGGATGTTGGCGGTTTTCTTTTCTCTTCTCTACTCTCATTCTCTGGCTGTCATCGACAAAGAAGACATTAAACACAAAAATCACTTTTGCGGCTGCGATTGTGGTTGTTGTTGAAAATAAGCATCAAAATCAAATCACTGCGCAGAAACCAATGAATAAGTCATAGATTACATAATAATAATAATAATAACAATGATAATAATTGATGGTGATTATTACTATAACTAATACTATCCGAGAACCGAAACACAACTTCGAACGACTTGCAACGACGACAACAACAGCAACAGCAACCACTATGATGGGGCAATTGATGACGACAGAACCGCTGAACTGAAGATATAACAAGGATTCAAGACAAACTAGTTGTTTGTGTCGTTGTTACTTTGAACTGTTCTGACGAAGAAAAAACAACTTTAACCGATAGGCCCCCAATGCAAAGTGAATTGAATTATTATTGCTAATGTTACTGTTATTATTATTATTGTTGTTGCTGCTTCTTCAACAACAATCAATTACGGGTGGAAAATAGAAGGCAACAAGAGAACCAGAACAGAATTGGGCAACAAAAATGAATGACGAATTGAAAATAATGGCACTAACTAGTCTAAGGTACTATTCATATCATCATCAAATAAATACACTTACCATCATGGTGTGTAATTCAGATGAAATATACGACTTGATCACATTCTGTTGATTTGAATGATGATGATGACGATCATCATTATTACTTCTGATTTATGGATGAATCAACAATTCACCTGGATGATCCCCAAACCAATAAAATGAAAAACAAAAACAACACTGACACCGTAATTAGACAAATGGGATGAGGGCACAATTTCAAAGAGAATGATTTTGTCGTTTTCTTCTTTTCGTTTCTTCTTCTTTTTCTTCTTGTCGTCGTCGTCGTTGTTAATGTTTGGGGTTGTTAGGCCAAGGCACCGATCATCACATTACAAACGATGATGATTATGATAATATCACTGAATTAATCACAAACACACACATAACCAAAACCACACAAAATAAAGCAAAAATAACAAGAAGAAGCAAACACATTCCGCAACGGACAATTCATTATTATGGATTTATGGATGGATGGTTGAATGATGAAGATGATGATGATGATGATCAAAAGTGGATACTGGTCATGGTGTTGGTGGTGGAAATTATCAAAACTTTTCAGTCACGAAAGAACAATATAAATCCTTTTTTTTGTTTCGCCGAGAAAAAAACAACAATGAATGTTGGAATGAAGATGAAGACTTGCTACTGTCGATTTTCAGACATCAAATGATGATAATAACAACAACAACAAGAAGAAAACACACAAACACATTCATGCAACAACCGAAAACCGACACACGACCAAACAAGAAGCAACGACAACAACAACGAAACACCGACACAGGTTACCAATGCCGCTATCATTCGATTTCGAAGGTTAGTTGGTTGAACCACTTCTTCCAAATTGTCATGTTGTTTATTGATGGCCCATTTGTCAGTCGTCTGTGCGTCCGTCCTGCTGCGATATGTGGCTGTGTACTTATTTCTTTGGCATTATCAACATCAACATCAACTTTAGTTTGATGGGCGTTTTGTTCAACAACAACGACAACATCGACCAAATCGTCTTGCTGCTCACTAACCACCACGAGAACAACAACAAAACAATTATGATGTCCACCACCATCACAATTTGACTTTGTAATAATAATCACAATAATAAATTATAATCGATTATCTCCAGGCCAATTCCAAAACGTATCGCAAGCTTAATCTTTTTGGAAACACCTTCCTCTTCTTCTGTGTTCTTCAATCTTATTCATCTCATCATCATCAACAACAACAACAAAACACCGAGATTGTTCGGCGGAAATATAGTTTTTCCTTTACAACAACAACAACAACAACAACAATAACGAAAACGACAGAAAAAAACAAAATTAAAATTTATATCATTCAAATTTACATTGCTAAATAATGGCTAGTCAAACTCAAGGCATCCAGCAATTGTTGATCGCTGAAAAGAAGGCAGCGGAAAAGGTAAGTGAAAATAATGAAATACCGCATCTCCATCATTCGTTTTCTATTGAAATTTATACCTGCAGGTACAAGAAGCCCGCAAGAAGAAGGCCCGTCGTCTTAAGCAAGCCAAAGAGGAAGCTTTATTGGAGATTGAAAGATTTCGAGCCGAAAGAGAGAATGCATTTCGGGAATATGAGTCCAAACACATGGGTTCGATGTAATTCGATCAATCTTGTGGCAAAATTTTTTCTAACTTCCACTTTTCACTTTCCTTTTAGGGACACCATTAAGGAAGCCATCGAACAAGAAACATTGATCAGACTGGAACAAATGACCAAATCGGTCAATGTGGCCAAAGACATTGTCATCAAAGATCTGCTGACCAGAGTCATTTGCGATATTAAACCAGAATTGCATCCAAATCTTCGTTTGGAAGAACTTCCCTGAGACAAACAAACCATGAACCATGAATAAATCATTCCCAAATAATCCCGAAAAAAATATAGAAAAATCGATCATTTCAATAATTCATCATTTTTGTCCGAAAAATGTACCATTCTTTCAATTTGTTTGTTTGATAATTTTTGTGTGATTTTGTTAGTCATTTTCTCAAGTTATTTTCCATTGTTTTAATTCTTGTAAGGTCAAATTTTTGCTCTCTCGTTAGTCCGGTCCGCTCTCTCTTAATCTTATCATTATTTAATTAATCCAGAAACATATATATCTAATATATCCTTGTGTGTGTGTGCGCGCGCGTGCTTAGCCAGTTATTTTTTTTAAATATCACTAAAATGATCAAAATTTTATTCCGAAACACAGTGAATCAATCGCTGATTCAGAATGGATAATATCAACCAAAAAAAGTAAGTGTGTGTGTGTGTAGGTTTTATATATCACAGAAAACAAAACAAAACAAAATCATATAGATCATAATCATCACCCCAGAGATTCCAACAACAGGATCAAATTTTAAAATTCTAATAATAATAATAATTCTTAAAACAAATGGAAACAAAAATTAAACAAGAGGAAAAGGGATAGGGATTGGAAACAGAAATTGATAAACCAAGAATAATAATAATAATAAATTTCAACAACCGATATAATATGTTCGTTTGGATGGATGTGTGACTAATTGATGTTGCGGGTGTCTATCAAATCATCAGGTTGAATATAATTTTCTTTGAATATAATTTGATAAATGTGTGTGATGATGATGATGATAAAATTTCATGATAGCCAAAAATGAAGAATCAAAGTGACCCGAACGAATACCGCGCCGATTAAGGCACCACGTTAATATACTGTTCTATGCGGGTATTCAATGCCGGAATGAAAAAGTCATCCATATTTGGTAGCACAAAATAATTAAAGAATTCGGTACGAAGTTTCTTTTCAATGAAATTTGTCACATAACTTAAATTCAGATCATGATCACCAAGCTTTGGACGGGCTGTTATCTGTATTGTTGGATCATTGCGAAAACCGTACCATAACCGATCAGTAGGTGGTTCCGGTATATTGATAGCTATGAAAAAAAAGAAAAATTGACATCAATTTTAATTGGCTTATACAAGAGACCAAGAGAGTCTCACCAAGGATTCCATTGAGAGAATTCAATTGAACAGTTAGCATGATAGACATGTTGGAAATGCCTTCCAAGGTTTTTTTGAAAAAATTCATCTGACTTGCTTTCTGAAAATATTGACTGGATGCAATCTTTTCAAAGAAACGAATCAACTTTTTTTGCTTCTCATCAGCATCGGCTTCATCCGGTGCAGCTGGCGCAGTTTCCGGTTCCTCATCCTCTGAACTTGTGACGATTGAATCAATATCAGAATCGTTTTGGCAACATTCCTCATTTAAATAAATGTTGCCAGCAGGACTGGGACTTGCAGAGCCACGATTTTTCGTACGATAACTACTCCAATAGCGGCCAGTGTTTTTCTGCGTCAATTTAGGCGAATCGGTCGGAGTGGATGCTGGAGATACATCGCATAAATTTTCCACATTAGATTGCAATTTAAGTAGGTTGATTTTTGTCTCCAAGGTCATGGCAAAACCACCTGACAAAAAAAGAGTGCGGAAGATTTCGAATTAATACTTCTGAACCGGAATACACTAATGCGCCAAATTCAAACCTGAATAGCTAACATCAAATTCCACCCAAAGACCAGCATCGTCAACGGTGGGCGCGGAAGGCACTGAATTGAATTTGGGCAACGTACTGCCAATATCGATCTCGGTGATGCTCAATGATTCCATAAAATAAGGCAATCGTAATCTTCGCAATTTACGTTGCAATTTTTTCGCAATATACGCGCTCCAATTCGGTTTGTTTAAGATATCAAATGAAAGTCTATTCAAAAGTACATTGAACCAGGTCAATGCGGTCATCATTCCTGGTTTGCCTGGTCCAACACCTTCACAGTTCAGAATATTGGTGCGCAAAAATTGAGCATAAGTAACACGTCGTGTCAGTATATGTAGATATTGTTGCGTTGAATTTGTATCACCATCGGCGGCTGTTTGTGCTTCATTTCCGCTGCCGAAAAGGCATGCTTTAGATTCGCTAGGAGAATCCGTTAATGAATTACTTGAACCCCTTTGAGAGTTGGGTATCTTATAATTCATGGTCGAATCGATCGATGTTTTTATTGCCCAAAACCATTCTTCTTTTTCTCGACATGTTCGAGCAAATATGACCAATTTGGAAACGATGGGCGTCGATGATGATGCTGGCAAATATTGATTACTGCCGGACACATCTTCTTTATTGCAGTCATTATTATTATTATCACTATATTCAATGCAAATCGGATATTTTTTGCTCCAAATATATTTTCTTTGATTACGAACATTTTTGGTCAAATATAATACTACACGTTTGTGATTGGGTTTGCTCAAATCGATCAATCTTTGGGAGGCTATTTGAGACAATGGTACACAACGATTCGATTCCAATTGTTGTTTAAGCTTTTTCTCATTCATCTCTTGACTAGGCACGAAAATGTTCAATTTGGATCCGCTCAACACCACATATACCAAACGTGATACAAAACCATTCTTTTCTCTTTCCGTATAATCACCGATAAATTCATATACCCAGCCAGCATAGATGCTTCCATCGTTGTTGGACATTGGTACATTAACCGACAAACGTTTCGATCTGGTCCGTTTCAATCCGACAGTTTCGGCGATCAAATTTCTATGCTTCGGTTGATCGGATTTTACCAGGAAATAGTTGGCCACCAAATAAATGATGCCGATGACGAATATGAAAAATGCCATCAAGAACCCGAATATTAATCCATTCAAAAATGAAGGCAACGGAGATAAGCAAAGCAATATCAATGATACACAAGCCATGAATATCAATGAGTAATAAAAATAAATGGAAGATGTGATCGTATTCCAAAGCGAACTATTCGACAACTGTTGCGATGGTTGCTGCTGCACTTGATCGTGATTCGATAGATCATTTTTAGTTAATTGCTCTGATCTGCTAGCCTCATCCAATGGATGCAAATTAAGCGATGCCGATGAGGATGATGTTGAAGAACTTTCCATCAATTTCTGACTGGTAATTTCCATGGAAAATTTCGACGAATACGCGCTTTTCGTTCGTCGGCGAAGCGTTGGATTTTGGGTGGAACAATTCGCCGATAGGAAACAACCAAGATCATCTACAGCCTCTACAGCGTCATGGATTTCATTTTCATTTTTAAGTACTTTACGGAATGTCATCATTGATTTGCTTGTGGGCAATTTAGCTGCTTTGTTTTTGGATGAAGCTGAATTTTCCACAATAATATTAACATTCTCCGTGGATGCTGATCTGGTCGTACCAATATTATTACCATTATTATTGTTTGGATTTGTTTTCGCTGAATTGGTAAAATTAGCTAGAAAATTGGAGAAACCTTGCGAACCACTGCTTGTGGTTGGATTATTAGTTGTGGGCGATAATAAAGCCGATGCTAAGGATGATGGTGATGGAGGTACAGGAGATGGAGAAGTTTTCACTGGAGAGATCAATTTAGCCAGATTATTGGATTTGGGATCAGATTTCTTATCGAACAAAGTGAACTTCTTTTTCAATTCTTTATCTGGTTTGAAAATATCTTTCAATTTTTTCTCTTTCATGCTCGAATTGTTTGTTTCAACGGTAGTCGTCGTTAAAGATAGATTAGAATCTTGCTCTGCTGCAGCCATAAGATTGGAAAATGAAAGGGAGGCTTGCTTTTGAATTTTATTAACATTATTTTTATCAGACAAGCGCTGCTGTTCGATTAGATGATGCTGTTGCTGCTGTTGGTCATCCGGAACTATCCCGGCCATATAACCACTAATAACGCCAGATTCATTAGAAACACTTTCCATCGGAGTCTAAATGTCAATATTTCGTAGGAAATCGAAGAAAGAAACATGCCAAATGATCATGGCAATCGTGTTATAACGGAACGACGAAACACCAGACCAAAATGGAAAAAAAGCCATAAAACAAATTAATAACATTACCACCAAAGATAATCAACAAATTGAATTAAAGACGAAGAGAGTCATACCGTATCAAGATTGTTGGCACCGTTGTCTGTTGCTGCATTCATCGAAAATGAATGGCTTTTTGCACAACCACGACCGCTAGCCAACGTAATTTTTTTGACGTCATCCGATGATTCAGGCACTGTGGTGGACGTTTTTTGCAATTTTTCATTCCTCAACTTATTCAGATTGACAAAATTAGCAAACTTTATTTCATTCAACCAACCAATACCACTATTGTTGTTGTTATTATTATTCGTTGTGGTTGAATTAGGATGTTTTCCCATCAATAATGTGGTTGATTGATTTGGGCTTACATCTTCCAAATCATTTTCCTTGTTTTTGCTGTTGCTGTTATTGTTGTTGGATTCTGTTCGATTTGAATCATTGTTCGACGATGATGATAATGCTTCTTGTAAATGCTTCATAAGTTTATCCATTTTATTTATGGAATTTTTCTTTTGTTTATCATTTTTTGTCGTTTGTTGTTGTTCTTTACCTTGTTGTTGTGAATCAAACAAATCAATCTCATCTTGAGCCATAGTACAGATCATGTTTGGATCTACTTTGATTGTTTGAAAATCATTAAAATCACTGAACGAATCTTCTTCACTATCCTCATCCGTTATCGATACTAATTGCACAGATGATTCATCATCATCATTGATTAAATCTGATGTTATCGGATTAGCCGATGTGAATTTAATGCCCAGCTTTTTGGCCATTTTTTCAAATTTTTATGTTGTTTTGCTAAATGGTCACGATCCCAAGTAACCTAAATCAAATTAGATTGATTTCTGCCAAAACCTTAACATGTGATCTTCTCCGCATATGCTCTGTGTTTGTGTTTCATAAACGATAGTAATGATGACTACGATGATTTTTTATTGTCATTACTTGTACCACTGTTCATTATGGTGTCCCCGTCCTGGTTTTTGTTTTCAAAACTGATCTACAACAATAAAACAACAACAAATCAATTAACATTAAATAAAACAAGGTTGTAACAATAACACGAGAAATTTTTTTTTCAAAATCAAATTTTCGATTGAATAAATTGAACAATTATATCTACAATTAAAAGACTACTTTATAAGTCTACTAAATTGAACAAATTATATTCAGAAATTTTTTCCTCTTTTCCATCGAGAGGCATCCCACTAATAAAGTTTGAAACAGGAAAACAAGAGATAAAACCACATTGCCATTGCCAATAGCAAATGTTGTTGTCGTTGCAAAATAACATGTTTCCAATACCCAATCAAAATGCAAACAAAACCAACAACTCAAATGCTCATACATCAACATATAAGCATGCATTATAACGAGATTTCATCAATATTTTTTTTTCATTTATTGGCTAAAAAACACGTCATTTCTAGGATTTCGGTTTTTTATCGTAATTAGAGACGCACTCTGGCAACAATAAGCCAGGAGGATGAAACCAACCAACTGATATTGTCGTTCGATTGTCTCATCGAACGGTTGATTCCGGAGAATTGTACTTAGAAGAAGAATATAACTAAAATTATAATACAAAAGAACACCAAGTGGGTCGGCAACCAAAACAAGTTGAACAAACATTAAGCTAACTATCATTGACTTTAGGATTTATCCTATCAATCCTATCCTATCAATATATATTTGGACTTTATAATCATCAATTAGATCTTGGCGGATAAGCTTTCCTGTCCCTAAACCCAAAAATAAAACATTGAAACATACCTTTGTTTTGTTGGTTGAAAATATTGACGAAAATTTTGAATTTCACCTAAACACATATTGAGTAAGTCGTGGCGACGTTGAAAAAAAAGACAACCATAATTATAAATTGTGCGCTTTATAATAATAATAATGAGCACACAAAACTCATACCTTTCATCCAAAAAAAAAAACACAATGGTGTGAATCCGAAACGAAACCAAGAAAATGACAAAAAAATATTGCAAATATTTTCAACAATGACAACAATTTCTTAACGATTGTCTTGTCTGTGTTTTTTCTTCTTCTTCGGTTAATGGTGGTGATGCAGATGGCAGATACGAATTGAGAAATCGAATGATGTTGGTGGCTGTTTCAATACCAAGTTTTTCTTCTAGTCTTTGTCGTTGTTGTTTGATCAAAACGATTTATTGTAATTATTGTCGTTGTTGTTGTTGTTGTTTGACGTATGACGATCAGCATCATCATCAACATAATTTGGTTGTTTAGGTGAATAACAAAACACCATTACAGTCAGTCAGTCAGAAACACTCGCACACATACGCATTCGATGATGATGATGATGGATGTCTGTCGCTGTCTGCTACCTGATTAACAACTGAATCGGTGTCACTCAAGGTGAGCAGCAACGTGTTTATTCACAACACTGGTGGTGGTGGCGACATTCTATTTGCACAAGTTTCCTCTTTGTTTGCTTCTCTTGAGTCATATCCAAAAATTCTGGTCATTTGACCTGGACAAGGTGAAAGATGACATCATCTAATTGGCAAGAATTTAATTGATATAAAAACATACCCGAATTTCTTGGAAGCCCCAAAACACACCCAACAACAGGTGATTCGATTTTAGGAAAGGAGTGTCTCTCCGATTGAATGGAGAGACAGGTTGGCAACCAGACAGAATGACGACGATAACGATTGGTAACGATTTGCGTGATGAGCTTTGAGTGTGTGTGTGTGTGGAAGTGAAGACAGAGGAATACTTATAACAATAACTTGAACAATGGATTTGTTGAAGACCTTCAAAATGAATCTTTTTTCTTCAAATTATTAAATCCAAAGGGAGAGGATATGTTGTCACACGTTGAGGAACACAGAATAAGCGGAATTGCGTTTGGATATCTTCGGCAAATATAAAAACATAGAGAGAGAGGATCACAAAAGATTCTGAGAGCCAAATTTTAAGCAATTCTTCTCAGAATTCTCACACTACGAGAATGCACAAAATTTGCTGAACAACAATAGACTTTGAAGTAACGATAATCAAAACACGATTAAAACAAAAACAGTGTCGTGTTGTGATGTTTGCGTTTTTATATTGTACGCGCGCATCAATGTGCACCACACTTAAAATAATGATAACGGAGCAACGCACACACACAAAAACACTGCATGAGAAAAGGAAAATTTTCAACTCGCCAATGAACAATGCTCGATTCATAGAATACGTGATGAAAATTTTTGAATTTTCTCAAACAAATTTGGAGCCATTCACAAGCCATCAAGCTGAACAACAACAACAACATGATTCATGGCCATGTTGGTGTTGGTGTTGGTGGATTCGGGCCAACGAAAATCAAATCAAACACTTGATAGAATCCAGAAACGACAACAACAACAATATGATTATTTTTCGAAATCATCATCATCATCATTCAGAACACACTGGAACGAACACATTCGAACCGAAAAAACACATCTGGATTCTGTGAATGTCATTGAAATCAAAATGAATGAAAATAACAACAACAACAACAAATGGTACTTGGAGGTTTATTATACGGATCCTGGCTCCTTCTTCTCCGTCGTCGTCGTCGTCGGTGTGTTTCGGATTGTTGCGATACGAAGCGAGAACGCGCGCACCAATTTTGTTTGAAATCCGCTTTCCACCGCCAACAACGCCAACAAAATTTGTATTTTGGCAACGCCGATTCTTATTCTTCGAATTTCGGGCAAAAGAATTCGATTGTGCTGCTGTTCAAGTAAGTTGTTATTGTTTTTTTTCGTTTTGTTTTGTTTTGTTTTGTTGTTGTAATATTCCAAGAGAGTTTGATCATTCGTTGTTGTTGTTGTTGTTGTTTAGGTGAGGCGGTAGATGATATAATAAATTAAAAGAATCCCTGCCCTACATATGTGTGTGATGATGATGATCATGTTCGAGGACACCGCCAGCCAGCCAGCCGCCATCCAGCCAGTCCTGATGGTTATATATATAGAACGCAAGTATATCATTATGTAATAATAATAATAATCATTTCATAAGAATAATCTGCAATCATTCATCTGTGAATTGCGTTGTGTTGTTTATTATTTGATTATTATACTCCCGAGAGAGCCTTGCGGTTCTTGCGTGCTTGATTCTGTCGGTGTTTGTTGTTGTGACTAACCGTGAGGAATTCTTTCGTTTCGTTTTGGTTCCAAATGAAATTTGCACGAAAGACCTTCGAATGATACTGACACACACACACACCGACACATTCTATAGTGTGTGTGTTCCAATTATTCCGATTGTTGTCGCGAGTACACGAACGCACAACGAAAACCAACCATGAACTTGGATTCATTCTCTCTAATTGGAATTCTTCACCTGGCGTCCAGGCACCAGAATACCAGAATTATACCGGTTCCCGGTGTGTGCCCATCAATCGTGTCGTCCACGACAAGACACATATTTCCACATTGTTCTCACATTGTGAAACTTTAATCATCTTGAAAACACGGGCGTCATTTTGTTGTTGGATTGGATCCAGCCGTGTGGATCATGGCGTACACTGGATATGATACACACAAGCACACCGCCAAATGTATCCTTGGACATCAATCTGCAGGGTCCCCATCTGGTTGGCTGCTTTTGAAATGATGATCCAGGATCATATCCTGTGGATTTAGTTAGTTAGGGTCCAGATGTGTGTACGGTGGTTCCAAATACACTGCCTTGGTTCCAAAGCTACGACGGAGCTTGAGCAGAGAGCAACACGCATTGTTTTGCTGCTCCATTTCTGCCTTGGCCTCTTCGTCTCCGTCTCACACACACATGCACCTTGAGACAGTATGCGCCGCATATTGTTCCAACAAATGTTGTCCTTCTTTTCGAATGAATCAAGACCAAATAGAACAAAACAAAACAAGCCCGTAGGGTCGACTTTTACCTTCAGGGGTGGAAGCCGGGGCATTGTGTGCATGTGTGTGTTTGTGTATGGAAATTTCCGACCACAATAAGCTGCTGGGGCTGCTGATGATGATGATGGTCGTGGTTTCCATCTGTTTGGTGCCAAAATCGAGCATTGTACCACCTCTAGAGTACAACGACGACAACAACAACAGCCAGATTTGATTTGATTCGTTGTCCGCATCTACATCAATTCGATTATTGACATCATCAGCATCATGGAAGAGAAACCTGGTCACCATCAGCTGATTGCAAGAGATCTTATACCGATGATGCAATTAAATTTGGAACATACACCGAAAACGAATCAACGAATGAAAGTTACCTTTCAGCAACAATGTTATAGATTGGTTCCTGATTTGTTATTGTCACCACCATCAAGCGCCGGTAATCGGCCATCAGAAATCAACAATCCAACACCGCCGTTGAAGCATAGTACTCCGGTGGTTAATGTTGATGATGTTGAACGACGACCAAAACGTCGCCAATTACCGCAAATACCGGCGGACAAAAAGCGTAAGTGTTTTGTTTTTGTTGCTTATTTTGTTCGTTGTTTTTGTTTGGCTGTTTGTTGTGTTGTGTGTTTAATTGATGCTTTTTGTTTCGTGTTTTTCCTTTTCCCAAAAAAATAAGCATTCGAAAAGCTATGGCAGATTGGTATGAGCCGATTGGAGTCGAACAACAACAACAAAAATTTTGAACAAAATTTAGAGAGACAAAATCTTCGCCGTTGGAAATTAACAAAAGCTAATATGGTTTTGGAGATCAAAACTGATCCAACCACTGGCCAAACAGTTTCGATCAATATTGTCGATGATGATGATAATGATGATGAAATTGGCAACCATAAAGAAAACGTTCTCTCCTCCACTTCTCTGTTGTCCAATGTTGGCAGTGATGGTTTTGGTGGCGAAAATCCACCATCAACAAGCTTAGATTGGTCACTTGCAGACCAAACACCACCATCATCATCAATGGATTACACTGGTGGCGACTACACATCAACATTGCAATGTTCATCAACACAACAATCTTCTAGTCCGAAACCGAAACAACGTCCAACAACATCGAGCGCCAAGGATAGCAGTGATTCTGGCATATCAACCAGTAGCTTGGATTCACCATCGGTAACATTGAACGATCATACCAGTGAGATTACAAGTGAACTAGAACAACAACAACAAACCGAATCTCCACCGGAACCTACACATCGGGCATTGTTTAAATTCTGTGCTAGACATCCGGACGAGATCAATCTACAAATTGGTGATTTGGTTCATATTTATCAAGAATTCGATGATCAATGGTCGGAAGGTTTGAATCTAGGAACCGGATGTAGGGGAATTTTTCCCACCGCATTGGTGATCGATCTGAATTATTCAGAGTTTGTGTTTGAAAATGAACCACCACCACCAACAGCAACAACAGTGACGAATGTCAACAACAACAACAACAACAATTCTTGGATCGACTTTCGTATACAACGTGAACGTTTCCAATTGGATTTTCTCGGATCAATCGAAGTGTTTAAAGCTAAAGGTGAGGATGTACTGGATGAATCGATACGTCGTGTTGCCATCGGTGTTGGTTCGGCGACCACAACAACGAAACTGGGCATGGAAATACCGTATCATTGTTGGTTGGAAGTATCCGATATTGGCATAAGAATGTCGGATGGTCATGGAAATTCATCGGAAATTCATGGCCAAATGGCGAGGAAATCTTCGGCAAAACAACAACAACAACAAGATTACTTTTTTGCATTGGTACAGATCACCTATTGTGGTTATCAATTCAAGAACAACGATAATCTATATTATTTTGCGTTCATCACTCGTCATCCGACCGTCCAACAACGTTTTGCATGTCATGTGTTTCAAAGTTTCGATACAAGCACCCGAACGGTGGCCGAAGCTGTTGGTCGAGCATTCCATCGTTTCTATAATCGTTTTGTACAGATTACATTGCCAAATTCGATGGATTCGAACATGAACAGCACCACAAACAAAATCATTCCATAATTTTGTTGATTGATTGATTGATCGATGATTTCAAATTTGTTTCAATAAAATTCCCAATCAACTTTGATTAACTTTGATCATTCGTTGTTGTTGTAGTTGATGTCAAATTTACATATTTTCACACAAAACGGTGGTCCTCATCATATATTCACCCGCCAAGATGCAGGGCGATGTCCAATGATACCGCCGAATATTAATGATGATAATAATGATGATGATGGCAGCCAAATCGTGCACCAAAACAACCTTCTCTTTTCGGCTTGAATTCCAAAAACGATTGAAACTTGTGTTGATTGAAAACAACAAAAACGACAACAACAAACAAAACACTGATGTTTGTGGCTGTTGTTCATCGGCGGGACAAACAAAAACAAAATGCTGAACAGAAAAAATTTCGAGAAGAATGAAAGTGGTTTTGTTGCCCAGCCAGCCACCAAGAAAGCGCGTTGGTGGTGGTGGTGGTGAGGAGCGCCGCGCGCAGCATTGAATGACTAAAGTTTATCCGAGCGCGCTAGCGCTAAGAATATGTGTGTTTGCCGTATGGTGATCGTGGTGATGGTGGTGATGGCTAAACTAGACTGCCATGGATATTTTTGCAGTCTTGAACATCATCATCATCATCATCTTTTTTTGGCGGATTTTTGTCTCCAGCAATTAAGCCGCAAAAAAAGTATCCCAATTTGTCGTAGTAGAGAGGTAGGAAAAAGAGCTTCGAATAACGATAAACGATCATCGCTTTGAAATGAATTTACCATCCATCCATCCATCCGTGCATCCATCCATTCAAAGCGATCGTCGATGTCAACAACACATATACTTGGGACATACTTAAATTCGCCACGACTTTGCTCTCATCATCATCATCATCATTCCTCGTTCAATATCACACTCTTATTAATTCACATTTAGAATGCTAATTTTTTTCGTCGTTGTTGCTTTTCTTCGATGTCACCACCACGATGCTATTCGCTTCAGAAATTCCCAATGAATAAGGCTGGGCCGTCTTCGTTCTTCGTTTCGTCCATCTCCGCCACGCTTCGATGATTGTCAACAACACACACGAGCAACAAAAACCACGCCAGTCAGTCAAAACAAGTGCCATCAACATGTTTGGTTGAGAATGGTCTTTGGTCTCTGATTTCTCTGAGCCCTTGGAGACCATCTCCATTGTTCATCAACCACCACACCACCGTACAACGTTTGCACACCATTTCGGTTGAATCAACAAGTGCCATTTTTTTATTTTGTGTTGTTTTGATGATCATCGCCATCAACGAAAATTCATGGAAATTTCCAAACTTGTATTGATAATCCAGTTTTTGTTTGGATTCACTTGTTTACTAATACAATTCTATGCACTGTGTTCTTCACGTTGGGCACTGTTCGAATCTCGAATAGAGCTGGGTAAGCTTGACCATTCAATGTAAGTGTGTTGTTCTAATTGTGTTTTGGTCCAGGTTTGATCGAAGAACATGGCCATTTTGGCCTGTGGTCATTGTGCACATATCGCCGATTGATGCCGGCCGAAGTTGATGAAGATGGAAAATTATTGATCCAACCGGATTGCGATCCAATGAACACGTTCTTCACGCCCGGTCATCCAAGAGCTTTCATTTCATTTTTTGTCATCTGTCATACCATCTCATTGATCGTATTCTGTTCGTTGTGTCTATATCGTTTGGTGGAGATTTATCATGATTATTGGCGAAAGCAGAATGCTGATGAAGAAATCGAAACGAATCCGAACAAAGCTAAAAGATTTTTGGTGATTCTAAGCCGATTCTTGGCCCAACGAATCCAAATGCAAACGGATCATGAACACTATATCAGAAATCAAATCCGAAACAAACTTTATGCCATCAGTGTTGCCAGTATGTTTGATGATCATCATTTTGATTCCGCTAAAATTTGATTTGTTATCCTTGCTTTTCAGTATTATCCACCATGCTGGCTTTGGCTGGTGCACTGACGCCTCAACAAGCCCTACGAGAGACGGATATATTCCTTTTGTCAAATGTGACCAGAAACAACTATCGTGTTCGGCGTGGTCCCGGTTTCTGGGCCCAATTGACCACCATGATCATGGACATGCTAATCACAACGCTGATTGTAATCGAAGTTAGAGTGGTTTTTGTTATGTTCCACCAACAATCATATCCGGTCACGCCGGTGGATTCAAACCATGAAATTGACGATGATTCAATTCAACGGCAACCTTCACCAGATGATGATGACGATGATGATGAGGGGATGGTGAATCCTTTCTTTCAGAACAATGTAATTGTTCAATCCAGTCCAGAGAATCATCATCATCATTCTGTTCACATGTCTCCAAGGCCTACGTCGGTGAATCTAGAAATGACCGTACCGAAATGTGTATGGCCACCATCGCCAACATTTGCAAGTGTTGGTGTGGAAACGGACAACAACAACATTGGACACCGAGAATTCAACCAAAGTTCATATGTCAATTCTGAGCAAGTAAGACGAATGAAATATCAGAAAAAATATAACAACAAAGAAACTTCGTATTGTAATCCGATCTTCAGGGAAGACTTGTAAAATAAAAATTGGAACTATTCTTCTTTTGTACAAATTTCGAATAAAACTTTTGAAACCGGATTCTTCGGATTAAATATAAAATATTAATAATGAACTGGGATTCAATCCCAATCCGAATTTTAAATTCTTTTTGAAGAATTCCGACTTCGTACAAATGAATGACTAAGAAAAAACAGAAGACGCTTTTATACAAAAACGAGACATGAAAATTCACAATGATGATGACAATGATTCAGGGGCAATAGATAATGAGTAACGCTGTGGCCAATACAAAAGTTTGACCTCAAGTCATCAATGCTACCGTAATCATATTTTGAACTCAAGTCATCAAATATTTCGCGTTTTTTTTAGTATATAAGGCCTCTTGTTTTATTTTGTGGTCATTCATTCAGCATTCAGCGCTCAATCGCTAAGGTAGTATTGGTCTTCCGATCGCTAACAACGTCCAAGTCGATGACGATAATGATATTGATGCTTTCTGATTCGGCCAAACACTCCAATTGGCTTGGCTGGTCGAAGAAAAAAAATTTTTGATTTTTTTACACTTTGAAAGTACTTCAATTGCATACTTTCATTGTATGAATTGTACTTTTTTGAATTTGTTCATAATGATTTTGGCGCCAAAAATCAAACCGTCGATTTTTTCCAGAAACCTATCCTCAGTCACTGCCAGTGCAATTTTTTACCGTGATTGTGCGCGTACCAAAACTTCTACTTTATATAGAAGATAGAAACTTTTCCAGATCTACACACCCTGGGTTTTCAATTTTCAAATTGCTCGTAATACAACAATAAGATTATTATTATTCAAGATATGATGATAATATTTACATGAATCAAATTTAAGCCAAAATCCAAAGCAATTTTGTTTTGTTTTTTTCGGTGCAAATAGTATAGTATAGAATAGAGGTGGTTATAATCAAGAAAATTCAATTCAATTTTTTTTTGTTCAAACACTGCCACGGACACATTTCCCGGATTGGGCTTTCCACTAATGACGTTTGAAATCTGCGGAAATTAAGATTCGAAGATTAGCAAAACAATTTTTTTTTTGAGAAAAAAATTGATACAAAATGGTGATGGTGCTAACGGAGAACGGTACATTTCATCATGTCAAGGTAAGTGACGGTTCTACAGCGGGACAAGTCTCGGGGATTGCTTCCATGCACATATGGGAATCAGCTCATGATTTTTTCGGGTACAATTGATCCAGCAAGTGTGTGTGTGGGTGTGTGGTTTGGATATAGCATGTGATAATTTTTATATATACGGATGGGTGAGATGATCAAATGTAATATTTCTCTGAGATAAAGATTAAGGTGGTGAGATACTAAGTAAAAAATTTTAAAGAAATTTACAAAAAAAATCATAATAATAATATAAAATTAATCACAAAAGATTATCATTGTTTTTGATGTTGTTGTTTTTCTTGCTTGTTTTCGATTATGATTTAGCTCTCTATATATTTATAATGATAATAATCCAGGTTGTTTCGGGTATCATTCCCAGGTGGAAAAAAGGTGGTTTTTTTGTGTGTGAACCAAAACAAAGAAAAAAAAATATTTTCAGGGTCCACCCGAGACTAATTTACTTGGAACATGTATTGAAGCTTTCCTGGTGGCCAAACAATCCGGTGTTGGTATCACTTCACCGGTTGGATTCGCTGGCGGTGCGAGAACAGCAGCAGAAGCTACCGGCGCTGCCGGTGGTGGTAATGGTGGACCAATGGTTGGTGTGTTGATTTTAACATCGGTCAGCCTGGATTTAGGCGTTCCTTTTGCTGCAGCAGCTTTGGCCATGTTATAATCGCCAGAATCAAAGAATTTTTGCTAGAATTTGAGCGAAAAAAAAATTTTGAAAAAATCCGAAAAATTTAAACAAAATTTCATACTCCTTTTTGAAGACGTTTCTGAAGAAATTGCGGCCCGGGCCGTTGTATTTGAGGATATTTAGCTTTCAATTTACTTTCCTCTTCTTTTTCCACAATTTTCGCATCCTGGATTTAGAAACAAAATTTCATAAAATCAATTAATCGAAGAAACTTAAATTTGAATTAAATAATTACCGGATTTTCCTTTACCGAAGCCATGATAATGATATTTGGCCGTAACTTAAAGAATGAATTTAAGCTTGTCGATCACAGACGAAAAATATTCGAAATTTTTCCTGATGGTGGCAATGGTCAACACAATCTTGGCTGATGATCGCTCTGGGCGTTGAATTTTGAAAATCTGAAATCAAATCACAAAAAGGTTTTCGATTGAAATTAGTGAGTTTTAATAATAATAATAATGGTGGTGATGTGATGTGACCGAAGATGATAATGTCTCAAAGCAACAATTACTGGAAATTAGCTGGAAGAGAAAGAGAGATGGAGAGAAAATTGAAACCAAAACAAATGCACATCATCCATACGGGTAATAATAATGATAATAAATATCATTAGAAAGTGAATCTAATACGGGCACTCGCGTCGTTTACAATGCGTCGACAATTTCGCTGTCTCTGGCTGGCTACTATCCGTACTATATAATAACCAAAAAACGAGACGAAAAATATAAAATGGCGAAAATGTATCACACACACACATGCACGGAAAAGTTTTCGCTGTTGTTGTCTTCTCCATTTTGTTTCGAGTTTTCGGGCTTGGTAGAAGCCAAGTTGATTCATAGCCATGCATGTCGGGAATAACCGAAAAACTAACTGAAAACTAACTTGACTAAACTAAACATCATTACCACCTAAATTTAAGGCACTGCAACAACGAAACAAAATAACGAATTTGGCACACACACACATTGTTGACATGATGATGATCATGATGTTGTTTGGTCGGAAGCACACAAAAAAATATCTATTCTGAGAAACAACAAGAACTTCTTCTTTTCTGTCGATGAATCGATCGAAAAAAGAATTCAATTCGATTTTAAAACACACTTACTTGGATCTTAATAAATTTTTAAATCAAATCAAAATCAATGTTCACTTTATGATTTGATGATGATCTTTTGCAACACTTGTGCTCGACACGATATCTGGTTGCCGGTTACCAATGGAAATATCTTGTTGATTGTTTGCCGGTAATCTTTGTTGGACGGTAATTTGGACCTGTTCTTCGTCTTCTTCAAAGATCGTGTCACACAAAAAATATTTTAAGATTCATACACGATGACGCCTTAAACTTTCGTTTGGATTTCTTGTTTGTCTTGAAACAACAACACAACATTAAGATCTTGGAAGCTTACTTTACTTTTATATTTACTGTTTTTCCAGGTTTTTTTTTCTTTGTTCACATTTGACAGCTGTGTGTGTCAATACGACGGCATCATCATCATGATCATCGGCGGCACAAAAAGATTCACAAGAGGATGAATAACATTTTAGGGTAATTTTTTTTCTCGCTCTGTAAAACTGTGAAAATCACCAGCGAAAAAAATCGAAAAAAAAATAAGCCAAAAATTATCAATAGCGATTGTGCGATTTTATTTTGTGTGTGTTGAACATAAAATGTTCCGGTGTTGGTTGGTTGGTTAGATCATTCTCTTCAATTACTTGATTGGTGGTGGTGTAAACGAGCACAAGTAATTTGGATGTGGGATATGAAATAAAATAACTTTTGGATGTCGCCGACAAACAAACACACCAGCCAGCCAGCGCCAGCAAGCACGCACGCATCACACACAGACTCAGATGGCTAAACAAAAACGTCGTTACAGCGCCATCTATTGGCGGTGACTCATTGAATTTGGAATCTTTTTTTTTGTTGATGGTGCTTTTACACATTCGATTCGATCAAATTCGAATCTTTAATTTTTTTTTGTTGATTGATTTGAAAATTAAATAAATAAATTACAGAAAAATAATTTGATAAGCTGCACTCGATAATGCGGATGAAGAAAATTTGAAATCTTCTCCCTCGTATTAAGATTCTGCTTCTTCGTCATCTTCTTCATCTTCTTCTTCATATTCCACCTTGGAAAACAGCGTGGAATTTTTATCACCACCAGCCATCATCATCGAAATTGGTTTTGTCGGATTTTTAGGCCAACGAACCGGATGATATGTTATGAAATCATCTTTGGCTATTTCATGTCCCATTATGATACGATCGAATGTTGGCTTGGCCAAATGATCCGAACCACGGATACCGTTTTCAAAGCTGACCACTATATCTGCACAATTACGATATGTTTCCTGTGGTCCACAACCAACCGCTTGTCTACCATCCGGACATTGGCCCCAATTGTTGGCTAAACAAGAAAAATCGAATCAAATTGAAGAAATTTTTAAAATTTCGTAAGTTTTTACAAAATTGACTTTTTTTGTATGTGTTCAGTATTCTTGATTTCAGCGTATAGACTACTCTAACTTAGTCACAAAATTGGTCTTGAGTCTCACTAAAAAAAAGACTGCAGACAATGAAAGACTACAGTCGCACTGTGGACATTCCGGCATTCACTACGTTTTCTCATTTTTATTCCGCAATTAAAAAACGCGCGGAATTCGTTGGTTGCCACGATTTGAAAATCGTTTTATTTTTTTGGAAAAAAAAAGTAAGTTTTTTTTTGTACCTGACATCCAATGCCACCTAAAGACACAATATTGGCATTCAATGTCTCGCGGCAATTGAACCGGCATGGTCCAAATTCCTTTCCTTTGTGATGTCAAGACGAATTTATCAGAGCCATTGACTTTTAATGGTATGAAACAATCTTCAGTTTCTGCGAAATACGAAAACAGAACGAAATCGTTATTTGGTCATTACCAGCAGGATATTCTCTCAAATGATCACATTACCAACTTGATTCACATCGTTCCTGGGACAGATACTGAATTCAAATGTACCCATATGATTGGCCACCAAATCAATCATAACATCGATTTGGCTACCTGGCCGAAACGTTCTGACCGTTATATTGCTTGCATGTTCACCTCCAGTTTCATACGGTCTTGGCGGTTTAATACTGTACGAATCACCACAAACACCGCACTTTCCTTTGTTCTGTTGCCATTGTTCCTATTGCACAATCAATGATAATTAATGCACCAGACAAACAACAGCAGTTAAAATTGATTTTACCATGATTCCTCCGCAAAACAATTCACTATCATCATAATCCGGTCTGGTATTGAATCCGGTGCGCCACATTGAATTTCTGGACGGTGGTTCCAACATTCTGCCATGCTGGACAGACTGCTGAACCATTATCATCAATAACAAAATGCTCTCGATTATCATCATTTTTTTTGCTTGACGATCGTAACACGACAAACACTTCACTGGTCAAAATTTGAGTGCACAGTGAACTTTTTTTTCGATCGAACGAATGAACGAATCGGTTAAGAACCTTTTCGAGCAGAAGATTCGGGTTATTCTTTCAAAAAAAAACATCGAAAGGTTTTTAACCCCTTTACATCGTTTGAAAGAAGAGAGAAAGAGAGATCAAAAAACTTTTTTTTCAAAAAGACTGGTTCGACCGACAACATCATCATACCTGTCCTGGTGAGATCACTTACAATTTTTTTTGTTTATTTTTATTTAATCAGAAAAAAGGTAAACATGTTGACTAGAAGTTGTTCTAGGAATAGAGCCAATGCCAAAAGATCGGTTGATGATGATGATGATGATAATGATGATCGAATGAAGTCCGATCAACAACATGTTTGCTCAAAAAGCGTGAAGAAAACACCACTAAATAAAAACGAAGATAAAGTGAAAAAGAACAAATCAAAGGTTTTACGAAAATCGTCGTCGGATCATATGGCTGAAGCAAGTGGTGAAAAAAATGAAAAAAATTCATCAAAAGGTAATAATGATGTTTCATCAATGCGAAGTTGTTCTCGTCGACTGGAGTTTTCAGCATCGACTGCAACAAAAGATCAATGCAAACCGCAGACAGAAATGTTTGGATATGATGATGAAATAAGTTATATGAATACAAAGATTGAAAATCTATTGGAAAAATCCGAATCTGAAATAGTGATAGTTTGCGGTGATGCCGGCATTGGTAAAACTGAATTAATCAAAACATGTATGTCCCCGTATCCTGTTTTGATGGGTAATAGTGATGATCCAAAATATGGCCATCTTAAAGTGGCACTTATCCAGCTTAATGGTATATTTCATGGCAGTAATGATATTGCCACCATTCGTTTGATCGATAATCGTTTGAATCAAATCTATGAAAGCGACGATGATGATGATTCGAGGAAACCAATCAATGATTCTATACCGAGGATAATATCCCGATTCCGTTTATTGATGGAAGAATCACCAAACTTTCGTTCAATTATAGTGATGGAAAATATCGAAATTTTTAGCCAAAAGCAACAAACGCTGTTGTATAACCTCTTTAATCTGGCCCAACATGGACAATCATTACTGATAATTGGTACCTCAAGAAGAGTGGATTTTCTAGAGTTACTGGAAAAACGAGTCCGTTCAAGATTGACCAATCGAATCATTCATCTGACCAGCCCATTTCAAGATTTTGAACAATATCGGAATTATTGCGCCGCAAGAATCCAACGTTTTTGTCAGGGTGGTTCAGATCTGGAAGCAAATTTCGAGTCAAACAAAGAATCGATCGAAAAGGATTTGATCAAATCATTTAAATTGAATCCAAATTTCAATGATATTGAGCGTATAGTAATACGATATTCTTATTATTCACCGTCGAAAATTAATGTTTCAAGCATAACTGGTGATGATCCAAAAATATCAGCATTATCACAATTGCTCAAAATTGATCTGATATTAATCATATTGATTATACGAAGTTTGAAAGACAAAGATGTCAAGACGTTCAATTGTAATCAACTTTATCTATGGGGACAAAGAGTACCATCGTTGCCGAAAAAACGAATGGATTTAATAATCAAATCAATTTATAATCTTATTGAACATAATTTGGTTGTTTTTGAAACAGATTTGATACGAAAAAAGGGCCGAAATAAAAAACCAAATGTTGGCTGCGTGAACAAATGGACCAAATTGGTGCCGAACGTATCGGATGAACATGTTGAACAAGCGGTTAAAAAATTTCATGATAAAATTCCGGAAAGTGTCAAAAAGCTGCTATTATGATGCTCTATTATTATGGGCTACTGTTGTAATTGCTGCTTGACGATGATGCAATCGAAACTCGTTCCGTGTTTGATTGATCAAGGCGTTTTTGAATGTAGCTAGGATTAGAAAAGTTGGATAGAAATTATTGTTTTTTTCAAAAAATAAAATGAATTTCATGATCATCATCATCATGATCAAACACACGCGCACGCACTAACCTTAATATGAACATGGCCACCAATTGTAGAATACCCATCGAAATGAACAACCATCCAGGTCCATTGGTTGATCGTAATGATGCATTGTAAAGCGCTAAGAATAGAAAACCACCGGTGAAGAAACAAAGTGTTTGTATCACCGACAATAAGGCCAACATTTGGGTTTTTTCTTTTGGTTCCACCAGCTTACAGATCAATGAACGGATCGCCGGTACAGGGTACTCGGCGAACGCAATGCATACCAATGCAACGATCATCAATTGATCATAACCAACGATGGAAGCAAGCCCTATCATTGTGATGGAGATGGCCCGGGACAATAAGCCCATGTTAATGATTGTTTGATCTTGTAATGGTGAACATAGCCAACGGTCGGAAATGTTGAAACGACCACTTCTCAACAGGTATTGAATCACCGGCAACAAACAAAGGAATACGCCGCATACACCGAATTTGGCACTGCTAAAATAGGAATATTTGTACGTTGGCCAACCAAGGATATGTCGGGTGTAGATGAACAATGTTGTGGTGATACAGGCGGTCCAAAAAGCGATCATTACGAATGACAACAGAATCAGATAGATTGTACAACGGAGATTGTTGGGCCGTCGCCGTTTTATGGTATGATTTATGATCTTGATCAACAATCCAACACTCATTTTTGGCTGTGTTGGATCAATCTCGGGTTTTTTGAACATGTTCCGTCGGATCATCACATAAGCGGCCATGGTTAGATGGGTGATCAAAAACAATCCAAAATTCCAGACATAACGATTTAAGGAGTTTGGAAATTTTTTCAAAATAGATCCGGCCACGGAGAATCCGAAAAATCCACCACCAAACAAACATGCTTCAACAATGGTCATCCGTGAGGTTCGCTGGGATGGATGACAATTTTCGGCAACATGTGAAAAACAACTGGCAAACAATGATGCTGTACCGCCGGATATGGCCGATATGAATGCGCAAACATATAATACAATGAAACCATTCGATTGGAATATTATTGGGAAATCATTTTGGGAACCATCGCGACCCAACAACAATGAACACAATATGATGATCTGTACGGTGGCCGAACCAATCAACGGTATCAATGTTGGTAAAAGTTTACTTCGTCGATCAGCATATACGGCCACCATCAATGTGGGCAAAATGGTGAATGCATATAGTAGGCTATTGTAGATTTGTTGAGCATTGTTGGCCTCTTTGGAGATCAGCTCCGAAATCGGATTGGTTTTGTTTGGTTTCAATTCTACCGTACATTTGGACAATTGTTCGGTTGTGTTCAATTTTAATTGATCGATACATTTGCCCACAAAGAATATATCTCCGATAACATCGTATTCGGCAAATATGGCCAAAACATAGAAGAATACAACCGGTTCGATGGAGATCAACATTTTGGAACGTATCATTATTATTAACCTTGGGATGGTGAATTCTACAAAGAAAATGTCAACGAATGGGTGCGGGTTTTCGATCAAAGCTCATTTAAATATCCTGTAAAAACGGATTTGGATTTGAAAGCATTTGAGGCTGAGCGTTGGTGACAAATATCACAACATAATAAAATCATTATCTTTTTACCAAATGTACCATTTGATAAAGCTTATCACAAAAATCCAAATATGGATTCTATCGAGAGTGTTCCATTTACGGGAGCAAAACATTAACATTGGAAAACAAACAAAAAATCTAAACCCATTTACCAGCTACCATCAAGGAAATCACTGTTTTTTTTTGGTGCTAAATCATAACATAAACATAATCCGACTGAATAGGTCGGGCATAAGCGAATTCGATTTTCGGATCCTCGTGGTATTCGAAAACAGCTGATACCGGATCATATCCTTTATGAATAGCTCTTCGGAGAACGGAGCAGCCCCGGATTTTGAACCGGAATTCGAACGATCGATGGACGATTAAATCGATTTAATCAATACCTGATAATCTTGGGATTATTTAAAAAGATTTTCGATGCATATTTTTGATTATTTAATTAATAATAATAATATTTATAAATTGTTTGGGATTGTTCCAGGTGAAAAAAACACATATTTCCAAAAAAATAAAAAATGATTTAAACAGAATACAAAATAGTTACACACACGCACACAAAATACCGCCAAATTATGTATTGTTATGTATTGTGATTATTATATAATTTTTTTTTGCAAAATAATAAAAAAATTAGCATGATTGCCAACGTGAATTGGGTGTTGTTGTTTGTGGTGGTATCACAGATTTTATAATATAGAAGAAAAGGTTCGGTTCGGTTCGACGGGTCGGTCGGTCGGCGGGAAATTCAAATGGCCACCTTCCGCCGACGAACTATCAACGAAACTTTTCCATCCGGTAATTGTTTTAGGAAATTCCAAGCCTCCGCTCGGGTCATTTTGTCCACCGGATGATCGTTCACGAACAAAAGCTCATCACCTTCCAACAGTGTTCCTTCTTTGTCCACCGGGCCACCTGAAAACAACATAACAATTGTTGAATTGGATTTAGGATTAGGATTAGGATTAGGTACAATTGATTACCTCGAAAAATCCTCTTGATGGTGATTGGCCTATCACCAAACGATGAATTTTTCCCACCTTCAATGATGAATCCGAGCCCGGTTACATCTTTGGTAATATCGGCTCGTATCAATTTGAAATTGTTCGACGCATCTTGCATGTTTGCCGTTGATGTCGTTGAGGTGGTGGGCGTCGACAGGGGCGGACTCGAGGTGTGTTCGTTGCTGCCAACGTCGCCCGTGGTTTTCTTATGATTGGTGGATGGTTGTTGATGATTGACCACGCCCAATGGAGTAGTGTCTGGATCATTGTGATCATTCTTGTCATGTGGCCTAGTGCAAACCAGCGTCACTTTTTGGCTTAGGCAAGAATTTTTCAATAAATCCAATATCTTGTTGTGTGTCATTCCGGCCAAACGTTTTCCTGGACGGGACGAGATTCGAAAATCAATCCAAGAACATTCCAAAAGGAGTGGAAATCACTCGAGGATACCACCACTTACCATTGATGGAGATGATCCTGTCACCTTTTTGCAATCGACCATCTTGAGCCGCCAAACCGTCTGGTTCGATGTGTTCCACCTGTTGATGTAGTGGGTGTGTGGGTGTGGGTGGATGTAGAGAATTGGAATCAAACACGCCCATGATTAAAGTAACGGGATCTTACCGTTACATGATCGGTGTCCGAATCGAATCCGCCTTTGATGGCCACGCCCAATTGTTTCAAGCATTCTGTTTCATCCGCATCGTTCAAATGGAATATGATTGCTCTCATTGAATGTTGTTTTTGATAAATCACAAATTCGTTCATAATCTTTCGTGGTTCATCCGGTTCCATCACCGTCGAGGTTGTTGTTGTCACCGTTGTTGATGGCGGCGGAATGGTTAACTTTTGATCCGAGCCGATTTCTTTGCTTTTCGGTGGTACCGGCGGTGGGGCGTTCATCTTACTTTTCACGCGTGGCTTCGGTGGAACCACCGGTGCCGGTTTCACCGTTGTGGATTCTACAGGTTGTTCTCCCTCGTTGATGTTGGATTCTGAAGCCGTACGGTTGGTGGGCGGCAATGTCAACACTCTTCGCTTGAACATTGGTGAATATTTAGGCACGCTGATCACGTTGATCGGTTTCAGGGGTATGATTTCGATCGGTTTCGAACCCAGATCGGTTTCACCTTGATTTTGATTGGTGGACAAATTCCGATTCCGATTACCGCTGGCTTGTTCCAGATTTTGAATCTTAAGAATATCCTCCCGTACAATGGTGGGCAAATCAATTTCCCCCCGTTTAGCCGCTGGCGCATCCGAATCACTGACCATCGCACTGTCCACCTCATCATCTTGGTCGTTGATGATTTCCGGTATTATCAATCCTTTCAATTTGCAAACATTTTGATGGCGTCTAGCGGCCATCATTGAATCACGGGACGACATGAACGGATTGCCGTGGGTGGTGGGCCGTATTTGAGGCGTGGACGGCGCTATGATCGTCGTTGGGTGTGGTCGTTCGCAAACAGTCTCGCATGGAGCAGATGAAGATCGAGACAACAACGAAAGCTGACTGATGGCCGATTGACGGATCTGCTGGATTGGATCACTGTTGTTGTTGTTGTTGTGGATCATTTCATCACATCGATTCGATTTGGATTCGGATTCGGCTTCGGCTTCGAACAATGTGGATTGATTTTGCTGCTGCTGCTGCTGCTTGTTGTTCTCATCCTGAACCTGTTCGCGAAACGGATCAATGATTTTGCCACGTGAACAACAACCGCCGAACAACAACCAATCAAAAACAACCTACCTTATGATCATTCGCTGCTGTGGTGGTCGGTAACAATTCCGGTGATGGTGATTGTGAAAACGAATCCGATGTTGATGCATAATCCGATGCGAATATTCCCGAATCTTCCCGGTGTGGATGACCAATGATCAATCCATCTTTGGAATCGCCATGGTGATGGTGGTTGTGGTGGTGATGGTGGTTGACCACGGCCGTCATCATCGTCGTGCTAGTTTTAACGGGCGTTTTCAATGGCGTCATCATATCGGCTCCATTGGCCGAACCTAACGATGAAATGGACGATGTGGATGTGGACGAGGATAGGATGGCCGCCTCCGGTGATGATGAATAAGGATGTTCGTGGCCGTTGTTGTTGGTTGATGCAGATTTTTCATGGTGATGGTGCTCTACTGTCTTCGAGGCCATCGTGGCCGACATATTGGACAGTTCGCCTACAACAACAAGAGGAGAACAAACACAGACAAATATGAAGTTTGGCCACACAATAATATTTGCCCGAAAAGGTCAAAGTGATTATGTAATATAACGGCAAAAAAAACACAACAAAATAGAACTTACCGTTATTGGCCACTTTGGCTCTCGTGGTGATGGTGGTGGTGGCTTCGTTGAAACCGTTATGTTGTTCAGCGACGATCTGATCCATGAAGCAAACTCGATGGTGATGATGTGGTGGCGGTTCGTTCTGTTTGCTTGGTGGTGGCCAAATATCATCAACGTGTTGTTTTGGATTTAAATAGTCTTCACCAACACTGTCACCGCTTGATGATATTGTTATGTCACTGCTTTCAGAATCCGAATGCTGCAACGATGAAGACGACGACGACGACGATGATGATGATGATGATGAACAACAAGAAGAAAGCTCTAAATCGGATTTGGATTTGGATTTGTTTGCTGCTTGACTTGTTTGACTCCAATATATTTTATTGTTATTGTCTTTTGGCAGCGGCTGCGGCTGCTGGACCGTTGTTGAATTGTTCTTGTTCACCAACAACAACGATTTGGACGAAGACGACGAAGACAAAGTCGCACAAGAAGTTCTCAGAATGGATTGAGGAATGCCAAAACCGCCGCTATTATCATTAGTATTATGGTTATGGTTATTGTGATTATCTTCGTCGTTGTCCAACGACTTGTTGGATGATGAACTTGTGGATGAAGTTGAACAACAGCAAGAAGAACTTGAACTGGAACTGGAACTGGATTTACCGTTGTTGTTGTTGGTGGTGGTATCCGTTGTTCGGCGAACCAATGTTGTTCGGGCTAGACTATTATTATTGGTCGATGTTTTACCACCAACGTTGGTGGATGATGATAATGCCGGGCGAAACTTCAATGAACTTGGCTTTTTCAAGGTTGATGATAATTCTCGTTGCGGTGGTGGTGGTGGCTGTGGCTGCCAATGATGTTGTTGATGATTATTATTATTATTGATGGTCGGACCACTGGGGCTCGCTGTACTTAATTTTGGATGCAACGACGACGATGACGATGATGATTGTACCAACGATACCAGAGACGACGATGTCCGAAGATGCGACGACGGATGGCTGTTGGTGTTGATGGCCGATTTTAAATTGGATGATTTCTTCTTGTTGTTGTTGTGGAGGTTGAGGTTGGAGCCGAATGTTGATGATGTGGCGAATCCACCATTGTTTTGAAGAGATTCCAAGAAATCAATGCTGCTATCGTTGTGCTGGTGGTGGTGGTGATGGTGGGAACTATCCCGATTTATGGCCGAATTCAATGAATCAGAACGAAACAAGTTACCACTACTTAAAGAATATTGTTTGTTAACGATTGTTGAAGGATTACTATTATGGTTATTATGGTTGTTGTAATGGTGTTGATGATAATAATGATGGTTGTGGTTTTGGTGGACACCACCATTCACCAACAACAATGATGTCGTCGAGGATGATGATGAGAATGGTGATGGCTTACCACCACCACCACCACTTGGATTGTAGGCGTTGTGGTTGGAATATGTTGCTGATGATGATAATGGTGATTGCTGTTGATGTCTACCACCGTTGGATGATGATGATGATATCAATCCTAATTTCATTCGAGGTAAAATTAAAAAAGAAAGAAAGAAACAAAGAATTCGGTTAGCCATGGGATTCCTCGATCTACCACCATCTTCAGCTTCAAGAACATCGACAGGTATAATTATAATTATAATTATTATAATAATTCACAAGCTTAAAATTACGTTGGCGATTAGGTGCGCTGCCAGGCGTGAGAGAGGATATGTCTACCTGTCAAGGAATTGACCAACTAACCTATTCTCACGGCAATTAGCGGGTGTGTGGGTGTGGGTGTGTATTCTAATTCAACAAATTAATTAATTATTTGATTAATTAATCAAATCAAATTATCCAACACGCCTAACAATTAGCCAATGAACCGTGAACCGTGTGATTGGTGTGAAAAGCGATGATGATCATCATCACAATCGTCCAGGTTGTCGAGGTTGTTGTTGTTGTTCTTCAGCGATTCTTCAGGCAAAAGGCTTTCGCATACACGCATCGGAGCATCAAGAACGCATCCCGGAGAACATCAACATCAAAATTAAAATCAAAATGATTGCAATTAAAAATTTCTTGGAGAGGAAGGAGAGAGAGAGAGAATCGATACAGGTAGATATACAGGTAGACAGGTAAACAGGTAAGCGATGTTCAATGATAAAATTTAGGACAACAACAAGTGGTGTACAACGACGACGATGATGACAATTATGATTGTTGTTGTACCATCAAATTGATGATAATGACGAGGATAATAGAAAGACAATGTTTTTTTTGCCACAAGAGGATGTGATCTTGGCGTTGGTATCAATGGCGCCCTCAAAGGCACCCTCGATGACGCCCAACAAATCCCGCAAAAACAACCCACAACCACAACAACAATTATAATCTCGGTATGCAAGGATTGTGTATCATCATCATCATGATTATTATCACTTTGTTCCACAAATGTTGGAATGATGGTTATGTGGTTGGTTCCGACGACAAGTGTAACAAGTACAAGTACAAGTGTGTTTGTGCGGGATAGTGAGAGAAAGAGTTGGCACGACAAACACTATTTTTGTGAAAAATTTCCACCACCAC
>JAOZJS010000278.1:0-49685 GCA_025882695.1 Amerodectes protonotaria | reverse complement strand
CACACTTGTGATTATAACGTATTGATGTCTACCGTTATATTCCTACCATGGCCAATGATAATGGTGGTGATAGTGGTGATAGTGATGATGGTGGTGGTAATTTATGGCTTCGGCAAAGACCTTATTTATTTTTTTTGTTTGCAGGGAAAAATGAATGAATGAATGAATGAAGCTGGGTCCCTGAATGGTCGGCCGGGCTTCTTTGTCCTTGTCCTTGTCCTTGTCTTTATAGCGACCGAAGACACCACCACCGTAATAACAATGCTAATGATGGTTTCTTCTTCTTCAAAATTCTTTTCCACCCACTAATTAGTGGAACCGCACAATCATTTCAAAATTGATTGCTATATTCTCTCTATCTTTTTCTCTCTCTTTCTCGCTTTCTTTGGCCTGTTTGGCGTTTTCGACAAGGGTTTTGGCCAGGGTTTTGCCAGGGCCAAAACTCTCCGAGTCGAAATCCGGGATCTCATTCTCGGGTCACACTCTTCGGCAATGTTTCATTTTATTTTGGGATGCATATCTAATCGAGTTTCCGTGATGGCCACCACCAACAAATTGGCTCGGCGCGCTCACGCTATCCATTCATGGAAATGTCCGGTCCGTTCAAAGCCATTGTTGGATCCAGGCCAATGATGAAGTGATGAATCCATCGTGCGGCCATCGCCAGCACAGCAGATCATTTTGCAATGAAGATGAAGATGCAGCGACAACAACGGCGACAACAACAGTGGTGGTATCCATTGATGGTGGATCCAATGCATCAGCAGCAGGAGGAGGAGGACAATGGACATTCATTTCATTGTTCCCCGTCAACGTTGGATTCCGTGAATTTCCATGTTAACCGTTCCATTTGATTTTAGGGGGAGTTTCCCTGGATAATGTTGTTGTTGCTGTTGTTGTTCCAGGATCGGTTGTTGAAAGGCTAATAATTCTATAATGGCCCCGCACACACACACACACGCACACAATGCTGAATGCTGCTTGGTGGTGGAACTGTTGTTCGGGATCCATCGAATAAGCGCGCCACAAAGCGAGCGAGCGAACCGGAGAGAGCTTTGAAGTGATTCGGTTTGGGGGCAGCACTCTGGTTGTATGTGTGTGTGGGGGGGAGGAGCATCCCATTATGGCATTACAGACCAGACACTAACAAACACATACATTGTGTGCCTGCCCTGCCTGCACAACAATGTCAATGGTGTGTGTGGTATCCCACCATTGTTGTTGTACGAGAGTTTGGCATGTCATGGTTGTTTCGTACGGTGCGCGAGAGCGAGAGAGATTGAAACACTTAGATTGAATCCCCTTTCCGGCCCCCCACCAATGGAAACTTTGCCTCGCTTCGATGATGTTGCCGCCACATCGTGGCCCGTCGTCGTATAGTTGATCCTAATTGATTGAAGCGCCTGGATATTCAACATTAACAACAACAACTTTAGCTTGCTTGAAAACAAGCAATAAGCATCAGCCAACATTGTGGCTCTTAAAATTGCAAAACACGCCCTCGTTTTAAAACCCTCCCCACCCTCCCCCTCCTCCTCCTCCCACAGCGTTTGATTGGTTGAACGTTTTTGGCTTTTCTTTTCGTCTTTTATTTCGTCGTGGATTTGTATTTGGATTTCCGTTTTTATTGAATGATACTATTAGACCGGTTATTATCCATAATACGGATAAGTGTTACGGATATGTGTTCGAGTCCCGAGTCGAATCGAATCGGATCGGATCGAGTTGTTGTTGTAGTTGTTGTTGGTTGGCTGGATCAATGGCCAGATGTATTGATTATCATCATCTAAGCATTGGAACAACCAATCGGCCAATCAACCAACCAACCAACGCAAAAATGCATCGTTGATGAATGAATGTTGCACGTTCCAGAAAAAAAAGCAGAACAATTACCGAAACGAATCGGTCACGTGCCATTGTGTTGACGGACACGCGTGTGTGTGTGTAGAGTACTCGACATACCACACTGCTGTGTGACTACGACGATGTCGATGATAATATCCAACAGCGTATTGGAACAGCGTGTTCCAAATTGGCATTCCGAAAAAAGCATCAAGCAACATTTTTTTCGGGCTCTCCACTAGAAATGATGATGATAATAATAATGATAATAAATGCAAATTGATTCAAGAAATAAAAAAAAATAGAATGTTTCCAAAGTTTTGATTCGATGATTTTAATAGAATCATCATCATCAAAATTATTATTCGAATAGTAGTGGTGGTAATGATCGTGATTATTATTATTACAATTATTATTATTAGCTTTGTTACAATAATTGCTGATAGTTTTGGAACCTGATGGAGAAAGGGAGGAAATCGTCGGCTAGTTTTGGAATTATAAATTCATCTATTCACCATTCATTTTACCAGTATTCTACCAGTATTCTTCTCTCTCTCGCTCTCCCACTTTTTTTTGTTGAATGATCATACTACAATGTCAGTGTGTGTATTATTTGATTAAGATTAGTGCCAATCAATTCATTCATTCATTCATTTGTCGTTGACTGCATGTGGTCCAGAACCACCAGAACAATCGACGAGCCAAGCCTGGGTCTGAATCCCCCTTTTTTTTGGTGGCTTTTGTTGTAGCTCGGCTCGCTTCGGGTCGGATCGGGATCGGGATCTGGATCTGGATCGCGAGGTCCCCGAAAAGCGGGTGTGTGTGTGTGTGTGTGCTGGGCCATTTGTTGTACACGGGCTGCCAAGCTGACTGCCAGGCTGACTGTTTCATTCCACAATTAAAATTGAATTGGCCTTTTTTCAAGATTCTTCAACCGTATCTAACCAACTTTACAATGATGATGAACAACAACAATGTTTCAACATCTTTTTCGAATGTTATTGTAGCCCGTGCTTGCTTGCTTGCTAGCTTGTAACAATAATGGCTGTAATAATGGTAATAATGGTAATAATAATCATTGGACCTATGGCCCCCAAACACGTGTATAATTCACACATCTTCGGGACGCTCATTATTATCATCACCATCATCACCATCTTCAACGACAAACAACAACAATCGGTGGTGGTGTGAATGCACCAACAAAAATTATCGACAACAACAATGATGATGATGATGATGATGATAATAATAATAATAATATTACATTCATTATGTTCCAGAAACAGCAGCAGTTTCTGGAACTAAAAAGCGCGCGCGCTCGCGCGATTGTGTATAACGGTTTCCCATTATTATTATTTCATTGTGATATTATGGTTCGGTTTGGCTTCGAACAATGTAACCAATTTTTTTTTGTTGCTGCTACGATAACAAAGTCCTAGTTTTGGAATCAACGAGTTCCCCTTGGATCATTGTTCGGATAGTTTTCGAAATTGATCCGATGGATCGATCCACTAGCACTAGTAGCGAAAAAAAATCAATGCTATTGATCATCCAGATTGACTGATTGACTGATTGATGCAATACAATGATCTGTGTGCGCATCTGTGTTTGATAATGGTGATAATTACAGCTAGTTTTAGAATGATTTCATTTTTTCGAATCATTTTTCAACCAGAATATTCAGATGGCTTAGCCATCGTGCATGTTGTGGTTCCATTTTCGGGTCCATTTCAGGCCCGTCCCCCGACCCAGTGGATCCCGAAGACCAAATATTGACACAAGTGTTAAGCGATGATTAATTGAGTCAAGCAACAAAAAAATAATAACAGTAAAAGCAGCAGCAGTTCCAGGGCGATCCAGCGATCCATCGCGCGCATCCATAGTTCCATTACATCTGCAGTGTTTTTTCAGTTTCATTATTCTCAATGTTCTCTAGTGGAATATTATTTCTGGATCACAATGATACACTTACACTCGTACAATATAGGATACCGATCCTGGTGTTGGCTTATATAGTTTGCCCATCGAGGATGCAATGAAACCGCATTACAAAGCCTCTTTGGTTTGATTTGGCTTTCACCGCACTTGATCATTCTCTGGCTCTCTGGCTCTCGCGCTCTCCGGCTAAAATTCAATTCATTTTGCGGTTTCAATTTTGACTTTATTTTCAAAAGTAAACATCTAAAGAGGATCGAGAGAGAGAAAGAGAGAGATCATCGATCTTTGGATTTTCCTACCCTATTTACCAAGCCATTTTATTATTTTGGAACTCGCAGCTCTTTTCATCTCTATCGCCAGGATTCATGAATTGAGCAGGGAAAAAATTAGATTACATAATAATGGATTTGGATCCACTTGGATTTTATTTTCCATCGATTCCATTTTCCATTCAACATCTGGAAAATGGAATCGATGGAAATCGGGATCAATCTGGATCATCAAGGTCTTGGTTCATTGGGAATGGAGGGGGGCTGGTTTTATTGATCCAACTAGGATCCGGGTGGGCCTAGGCTCTCTTTGTGTTCGGAGAATCTGAGTCGTTTGTCATCAAATTATATCCAACCACACAATAACAACAACAACAAGGGCCATTATAGCCAATAGCGTGGCCAATATTAGGAACTGGCACTCTCTTTTGGCGCTCTTGTCTAATTGGTTTCAAGCACCAATGAATAATCATCACCACCACTACATTATCATCATCATCATGGAATGGTGGTGATTAGTGAATCAAATCACATCATCATTTTATTCTGTCATCCGAAGACCATTCTGGCACCAGCCAACCCGACCGATCCAACCATCGATCGATTTTGGTTGTTGTTGTTCTTCATAATTAGATTCGGTTGTTGTTGTTGTTTCCGAGTTTAGTCCAAGTCCAAGTGAAGAATGTGTTGCATAATAGGATAATTCAATGCCCAATTCAGTTAGATGATGATGATGGTTCAATCATCATCACACATAAGCGCGAATCGCTGCACGGTCGATCAGAATCATGTTCATGAATTTCCACCACCACAACCACCATTCTTGTGCGCTGCCAAAATTAGAATCAAGCATCCGAGTAGTGAGTGTGGGTGTGAGTGGGTGTGGGGGAGGGGTACTTGTGTTGCAGAATCGTAGAATAACGGAGAATAACGGGAGCAGGGTGGACAAAGGACGAACGAAACGAAAACGGGAAAAACGAAACGGAAACATTTCTATAAATCAAAATCAAATCAAATCAAATCAAATCAAATCAATTTTCGCTCCTCTCTCTCTCCATGCTAGCGCTTTGCTTTGCTTTGCTTGATTGGTGTGCCACCATTTTTCAGACTTCGTGCAACGCTTTTTTCTTTGTTTGTTTCCAAATGAATGGCTGACAAATCATCATCGGGCAGGCCAAAGTGGTGAACATGGTTAAAGGCCCTGCTGGACAAGAAGGCCCTAAACAAGTCGAGTCGTCGAGTGAGAAGCATCCATCCGATTGTGTTTCCTAGAAAGCTAAACAGCCAGGCAGCCAATAGAGAAAGTGTGGCCAAAAATGTCGCATAAAATCGCGAGATACTCGTGTGAGCGAAAAAACACAATCCTCGGTCCCATGCTCACTCTCACTCTGGATGGATGGATGGACACTTTGGCGCCCAAACATCAGGCGTCAATAATATGATCATTATTATTATTGTTTTGATACTTTTGCTAGGAAAACAAAATGTGTTAATGGATCGCCCAATTGAGAATCCATCGTGCATTGCATGATTTCAGTATTATTTTTACTATTACAACGATCATCATCATTATCATCATTCTCTTTGGCGCCAACGCCATTGGTAGATTTATAACACGCCCACAACAAGAGAGAGAGGAAGAGAGAGAAGAAAAATCCTTTATCCCTTTTGGCTGAGAGCGCTTGGAACAATGAAACTAAAAGATTTTGGGCGCCCAAATGGAACAACAACACGACAACGATAGCAATAACTAACAATATTGAATTTGCAAGCACTTTAATACTTTTTTACTCTCAACCTTTAGGGAATAGTTCAAGTGGATCTTAAACATTTTTTTGGCTCCTCCTCCCGCTCCTCTTGCTCCGCCTACAACGCTTTTGTCTTTCGTCCTTTACATTACAATAATACAGTAATATGGGCGTGTGTTCCACTAGAGAGAGCGAGTGGGAGAGAGAACAAGCTGATGATAAAAGCTAAATTACATTGAATGGAAATGTTTTATTTTATTTTACTTTTTCCTTTGCTTTGGAACAAAACCAGAATGAGGATTCCGGAAAGGGGAAGGGGAGGGGGCATTGGGAGCGATTGGAGAAGACGAAGACGATGAGGAGGTTGATGATGATAATGGTAAAATCAACCCGAATAAGATGAACAAACAAAAAGAAGAAGAAGAAGAAGAAAATGGAAATTAATTGAAATAATTTGTAATTCAAATTAACCTCCATCTTCCTCTCTCTATTTTTGTATTCTTATTCCTTTTATTAGAAGCTTTATTTTCTTTTTCTCGTTGTTGAAATGAAACAAGAATTCTTCTTCTTCTACTTGTTCTTCGTCGCCATTTTCTTTTTGTTCCGCTGAAATTGGTTCCATTATATCCCAACTCCCTCGGCCTCTGGTTGTTGGACAAACAAGAGAGAATAAATTGGAACAACAACAACAACGACAATAACTAACAATAATAATAATAGAAAGAGAACACTAAGGGGACACCAAGAGGAACACCAAGGGGACACCACCACCACCACCACCACCGGATTCCCCCCAACATTTGTTCATCAATTTTATTATATTCCCTTTCGCACACCAGCCCACTTATACACTTATACACACACACTAAATAAAAGAGCTGTAGACTTTTTTTCAAGGAACAGAAAAAAAGTTTTTCATTTTGGCACGAGATTTTTAAAAATAAAAGTTGTTGAGACTTTAACTTTTTTTTTGAAACACAGTGTGTGGATATACACTTATACACTTCCTGCCTACCCCCTTATTCTCGCTAACCCGCCTGGTTCGTTCGCCTAATGGAACAATAATGGATGCGGAAGGCGTGAGCCCATGTTGAGCCCAAGATGCAAGGCGCATTGGATTCTTCGCAAGGAAAAAAGAGTTCTCGAAGCGAAGAAACAACAACCAAAGGGAAAATGTCCAAGAAAACCTTCAGGAGGACAACCTCCTAGCGGTTGTTTTTGCCATTTGGCTTGCCTTGTGTGTCTAGCCAAAGCCCAATCACCTCCTTCTCCTCCTCTCCTCTTCTCCTTGAACACAATGTTATAACCAGCCAGCTAGCCAGCAGCCAGCAGCCAGCCAGTCTATTTGGGCTGCCCAAATCTGAGCAACCAAGCATGAAGGAGGAGCCAGGGCGTTGCAGCAAGGGAACACCAGGATCGCCAGGATCAAATGCCACAATGCAAAATAAAATACGACAAACAAAAATTTTGGCTAAATGCATGCGTGATTGTGTGCCTAGGCCTAGGCTTCACTATTTTTCCCTCCTCCTACTCCTTCTCCTACTCCCACTCCTTCTTCTTCTTATTAATATTATTATTACTATTATTTATCGTCATCATTATCGTCTTGGGTGTACTATGGGTGTTCTTGGCGCCAGGATTCTGTCTCTCTCGCTATCCTATCCCCCCAAAATGATGAAATAAGATGAAATGGACGCATTCATCCATCTAAATAAACACACACTTGAATTGCTTGCTTGCTTGCTTGGCTTGGATTGGATGTCGTGCGGTGGTCGGGATGTCATTTGTATTTTTTCAAAAAATGATCTTTTCATTCTTCTTCTTCTTCTTCTTCTCCAATTCTCTGGTTGTTGTTGTTGTCGTCGTGGTCGTTTTCCTGCTCCTGTTCTATTCATAGTCAGTCAGTCAGTCAATGTTTCTTGTCGTGTATGATAATACTTCCGGACGCGACCATGATAATCGGACCAAACACACACACACCCAGCACACACACACTGACATTGACACAAAGTTAGTTCCCGAAGACCAAGTATAATGTGTTCCATTAGCTTCCCGAACAAAAAAGAAAGAAAGACAAGCCAACCATCGTTTCTAGCTCTGCTTTTGAGGAGGAGGGTTATTATTTATGAATTGATTCAATTTGCAATTTTCAATCATCACAACAACAACAACAACAACAACAATAACCATGATGTTGATGTTGATGATGATCATGATGGTTCTTTCGGACGACGAAACATGCATCAAGCAAGCAAGCGAGAGAGAGAGAGAGAGAGAGCCCGAAAACAGAATCAAGTTTTTGTTGTTGTTGTTGTTGTTGTCGTTTGAATCACATTCATTGGGCTAAGTAGCTTGTTTTCCGGTGGTTAAGTTTGAGTGCTGTTTCCGTTGTTGTTGTTGTTCGGTGTATCTGCCTGTGTGTGTGAGCGCGCGCTTGGCATCGTCCGACAAACATTCTGGCTTCTTCTTCTTCTCCTTCTTCTACTCCTATTTTCTCTTGTTAGTTGCATCCAGATCCATCTTCCTGTTTTCCTCTTCCTGGAGAACCATTAGAGAAGATGATGTTACTGACAATAACAACGACGACAACAACAACAACAACGATAATAACGATAATGACGATAATGATGATCATCATAAAATAATGGAAATCGATGGATCGATTCAAAGTTTTTGAGGGCCTGTGCTCTTGCCCGAAAATGGCCAAATTTGGAATCAATTTGCATTTCGTATTTTTTTTTCGAATCAATTAGTTTGCTTACGAAAATCAATTTTGGAACAATTTTCGAAACTATAACATGGCTGGCATTAAATTTGACTTGATCGAAAAACGAAAAAAACGAAAAAACGAAAATCACTACCAGATCCAGGTGATTTTTTTTCTCTCTCTCTCTAACAATTTTCAATTGGTTCAAGTCAATTGAGCTAAAACAACAATCTTATTCGCTTGCTTGCTTGCTTGTTTGTCTTTTGTTTGTTTGATCCCAAAACAGTTTTCCAACAATAGCTTAAATCCCTAATCCTCACCACGCCTCACCTAGACAACGCCAGGCCAGGCGAGTTTCAATCAAATCAAATCAAAGTCTTTTTGTTGAAATAAATTGGCAGTTCGTTCAATGAGCGCCATAGACAGCCAGAAGATTGTTGTTTGTTTGTTACCGGATTGAATCAAGAGAACGAGAGGAATTAGCTTGTGTTTGGCAAAAGGTTGATTGATCCCTAGCTTGGGACGGGGTCTCCAAACTTTACCTGGACCACTTTTGACTGGATTTATTTATTTATTTATTTTTTTGAAAATCTGCCTCTATTGTCTCTGATTCCGGGCTAAAATGGAAACTGTTTGTATGGACCGTTATGAGGAGATGATTTTCATTCTCCTCTTGTATTTTGTCGCCAAATATGAAAACCATTTTGGTTGGGCAATAGGCAGCAGACAAGTAGAGTAGTCTGGACTCTGATCTAAGCGCTAGGAAACATTTTAATTAGCTTCAGAAAAGAAGTTGACTGCTCCAAAGTGCTGTTGTTGCTTTTTTTCCATTTCAGTTTATTTGGGTCGACACTTTGTGACTTGTAATTGATGCCTAAGTGCCCACCGTACGATGGATTTTGTTGTTGTTGTTGTTGTTCGGTGTCAAGAGTTGGACAATCACCATTCAGAAGGATACATCCACTTTAAATCTTTCAAATAATAATAGAAAATGCAACGTCGAGAGGCGTCAAAACCTTATTGTTGCTTGGAGATGGAACAAAAGCCCGAAATCATATCACATGACACACACACACACACACACACATGAAAAAACCTAAGACCCGGTCCAGACCCGAGTAGTTTATTTATTTTTTTAATCCTCCCCGAAAGTAGCTCCGATAATCCGATTACACTTCCATGGACCACACACACAACAATATGGATTGATTATTTCAACCGATTTGACTTTGGTTCCTTTCTTTCTTTCTTTCCTTGCCCACCCTATGAATAGATTTTACTGGTGGTCGTTTTTTGACTTTTGTTCTGCAATCAGAATCTACCAGACAAAGAAAAATTATTCAATAAATTGAATATGCATCACATTTCCGTGGCGAAGAGCTAAATTCTATGAATTTAAATCTCCGATCAAGCGCCATCTATGGATCCAGAAAGTTAACACCATGGTTGCTAAAAATGATGGCAGATGGCGCTCGTAGCTCATGTCATTATTGTTGTGAAGATTACAAGCATGTTTTTTTTTCGAGATTTGCCGCTATGTTTCGGGCGTCAAATTTTAAGAATTTTGTTGATAATCAAAAAAAATGATATTCTTTAATTTTGGAATTGTTTCACCCCATCATCATCATAATCATCATCAGGAATTACAGGTAATCGCCAGTGGTAAATTGTTCCGATTCATTCGATTTTTTCGTTGAGCAGATTCCATGATGAATAAAAATTCGCTACCAAAAGAATTGAAAATATTATTCGCTGAAATTGATCGATCTTTTCACATTCCATTCGACAAATTGGAACCTTTGGATGACAATGTTGAAAAATTGCACCTTAAGAAAAAAGATGATTTGTTTCCGAAAATAAACATCAAATCTAAAGTAGAATTACAGAAATTATTCCTCAAAATCGACAAACTTTGTCCAGAACTACCTCCTAAGCTTACGGGGTTAGAAGAGTTTGTTGGTGAAGCCGAAATTCAAAAAGCCAACAATGTAACATCCAAGAATCTAAATCCTAAAACCAGAGCTCAGCAACAAAATTTTTTAAAAGAGATTGATAATTTCTCTCAGATAAAATTTCCATCAAATAACAAACTCACCGGCTTAGAGGAATCGGAAAGCAGCAAAAGTACTGTAAAAAACTATCCAAAAACAAAAGATGAGCTGAATACATTATTGAAAGAAATCGATGACTATTTTCAATTAAATCTAACATTCAAGCTTGGGGGTTTGAATGAAAAAGATGAACTTTTTGATGAACCCGTAAAATGCTCAACAATCGTCAATCAACCAACTTTGCTTGAAGGATTTTTAGAAAAGAAAAGAAAACAATTCCAGCAAAATTATTCTCTCCGCAATAAACCAGTTCCAACGTTCCCATTCAAGAATATCATCAAAGTAAATAAGAATGTTGTAGAGAAACCTGTGGAAGAACCAGAAAAAAAGCGACTTATAAAATCCAAACCTGTCAAAAAACCTCCGAAAAGAAAACCTCGACAATCCAATCCTGTCAGTAGAAAATATGTTGACAATTTTAATTCTAAAGCAAAAACCAAAACAATTGCGAAAAAAACTGTAAATTCGAAAATACCTTCTCCGATCTACGATTGCAAATCAATTCAATCTTATTATCGGAACATTATGGCCGCTTCAAAATCCAAACCACCAGAAGGGGCCAAAATCAAAGCTAAAAGAAAACAGAAAGAATTGGTGGATTTTTCCGATTCAGATTATTGCTCATTTAGTGACACATCATCACCTGCTTCAAGCTTTTCTTCCAGTTCTGGTAGTACCTCTTGTTCAACCAAATCCTTTAATTCCTTGATTTCAACATGTAATTCAAATGGTAAAACCATATATTTGTATAATCAGTATGAAAAGTTTTTGGAGCGAAAAAATATGAAAGTCAAGGGTGCAGTGTTGTATCAACCAATCTATATGATCGAGCCGGTTGATCGACATCAAAAAGTGATTAAATGGACTTGTAAAGAGATGGATGATGGTCCAAGCACGCCCAAATTTTCGAATAGTTCCGAAACACCGCCAGTATCTCCTCGTTCCATGGATGATAATGGTGAATTGTTAGATTTGAATTGTTTCCAGGATTCATCTCCCATGACAACAAAAAATGAATTGGACGACAACGATACTTCAAACTTTGATCATTGGTTATCGAATAATTTTTGAAATTTGTTTCTTGTAAATTTAGCCATAATTTTCTTATAAATTTTAATTTATTCACTTTTTTAAAATTCAATTTAATATTTTAAATTTTTTTTTATTTTTCATGTAATATACTTTCTGACAATACTGACTGACATACTGACAAATCGACTATTTTAACATCATATAAAAAATGACATTTAGTTTATGAACGGGTATTTGATGCCTAAAAAAAAAATCCAATATGGTTTATAAATGTTCACTCTCACTTTGTGTGCGTGTGTGTATGTATGTATAAATGTGTATGTATGTATGCATGTATGTTTGGGATAGTATTTGTATAAGTGTGCAAATGTTTAGTTTGTGCTGTTTGAGTCTCTCTCTCACTCTCTCTCGCACACACAGTTAAAAATGGCGGAATTGAATTCACAAACGCGTTCACAATCATAATTATTACATGATGATGCTGATGATGATGGTGCTTACATTCTGAAACTTCTTCGCTTGGATCGCCTAATCCATTCATGTGAGTCACCGAGCGTATCTAATTCTTGTGGTAAAAACAAAGTGTTTATCTGATCTTCTTACAGTAAAATAATTCTGCAAGATGTTCTACAATTTTTTCGATTTTTGAAATTGCATCTTTTCATTTCAATGATGTTTGTTTTTTTTCACAGCTTGAACAGCATCAACTATGCATAGTAATACATAATATTTTTTCATTATTATTATTATTCAGAAAAAAATAACCACACACACACACGAACATACATTCGCACAAACTTATGCCACCACCATATACCAACATACACACAGTTGGCCCAATCGCGATATTCACAATTCAGCGTTCATTTTCCTCTCACCCCACTTCAGAAGCGCGGTTATATGTTGATTTTGTTCTCCATCTTTGTCGTTGTTTCTTACTATCGTTAACGATTTGGATTCCCGTGTTTTTTCTTCAATCCTTTCTTCTGATTTGCGCTCTGACATTAAAAAAAATTCATACTCAAAAAAAATTAATTTCATCTTACCTTTGAAAATTCTGTTGGTCATTTTCCATTACCACCACAACAACAACAAAATCAGCATCAATCCTCCACCGTTCGATTGGAAACGAACAACATTCTTGCTTCTTTCACACTCAAACACACACACACACATTCACGATATAGCGAGCCAAACGATAATTCAATTGCTGACCATTTTTTTCTCACTTGAAAACAATACAAAATAAAGCTGAAAATAAATTGTTTTGTTCCCAAATTATATTCTTACAAAAATTATTGCAAAAAAATGATCAGCATTGCTAAGATTGTATCAGAATCGGTGGCAAACTTATTGATGCTTCCGATTATTATTGTTTAAATCGACACTTTTTGATCAATTGCACAGTATAATTTTTATTTCCTTGTTAGCTTCATGTATACAATGTCTAGAAATATTGAAAACGATAACAATAACAATAGTGTTGATCAAAACATTCATAACAATGATAATAAGAATAACAATGTAATTCAATCACCAACGCAACGAAATCCAGAAAGATATTTAATATTAATTGACCCTACTCAGCATCATCATGAATCAATGTTGAACAATTCAAACGAAAAATTATCATCGAAAACAGACGGCAATAATGATGTGAACAATATCATCGAAGAGATTGAAATGCAAGCAACCATACGTCATTCAACAACCCACATTGACCAAAATCTTACCATACGATTCGACAACAACTCAATGACCTATGATCAATATATAAAAACTGAACATTCATATTTCAAGGTATGTTGATTATTTGCCTTAATTGGTCAAGGGTTTAATTGTTCATTTTTTTCAGCATATGCAGGACCATCTAAAAGATTCGGATTCGATGATCGAAAAATTGAAAAAAGACAAACACAAGGATAAAAAGCTAAAATCAATCGGAGGTATGTTGATTTGTTTCTCGAATTAATTTAAAAATGTCAACACAAATATGTTCATTCTGTTTTTTGTCTATTTGTTTATTGATGTGCTAGTTGAAAAGAGTAAAAACCAAAAGAAAGGGAAATTCTTCCGAAATAATAGCGATGATAATTTGTTAGCTAACAATTCATTGAAAATGATGGCCGACAACAAATCATCAGATTACTCAAGTATTATCAAAGAAGAGATGGAGTGCTATGAATCAACCGATGATGTTGATACCTCAAATTCATCATCGACGAGAAAATCCAATCAATCAAATTCAAACGAAAACGAACTAGGTCAACAAGAACTTGGTGGGAGGTCGCAAAGAATCAGGAAAAAGCCCAAAAGATGGGATAACGATGAAGTCGAAGTTGATTTTAGTGGAACATTAAAGATTATCAGTATGGAGGATGATAAAGCAAAAAAAGATTGCAAAGAAAATGAGATAACCTTGAGAAAAGAGAAAAATCTGGATCAAAAAGATTCAAGAGTAAGTTTTTGAAACGTGATGTTGTTGTTTGTCATAGTAATTGTTTAAATTTCCAAAACAGGTGAATTCCGCGCATAATTCGAGAATCGGAATCAACAATGAAAATTCTATGAGCAGCGATGAAAATGAAAAAGAGGACGAAAATGCAAATGCAAAAAATGAATATCAAGATGATGATGATGACGACGACGACGACGACGATGATGACGATGATGACGATGACGATGACGATGATGATGATGATGACGACGACGACGATAATGGCGACGACGATGAAGATGATGATGATGATGATGATGATGAAGATGATGAAGATGAAAATGAAGATGACGAAAAAAAAGATGATGGGGGTGAAAATAAAAAAAATGAAGATGAAGAATTATATTGCTCATGCCGTAAACCGTTTGGCGAAAGATTCATGATTGAATGTGATTGTTGTGAGACATGGTTCCATGGTAATTGTGTGCATCTCACCAAACAGCAAGGTTCGTTTTACAATATAATTAAGTATATTCAGCTAATTTCTTCGGTTTTCTGGATTTAGGACGAATTATTGAGAAAAATCAAGAAAATTGGTATTGTTCATGGTGTGCAGAGGGTAGGGAAAAAGGACTTGATAAAGAAGAACTCTTAAAACAAGCAGTGGTTAGAATGGCAGGATTCCATGAAAAGGCGATGCAGAAGCGAAAACGAAAGGAAGAGAGGGAACGAAAGTTGAATCCGCAACTGGCTAACGAACCTGCAGAAAGTCCAACAAAAAAAGATGTGAAAAGAGATGGCGAATTTAAAAGAAAGACCCGCAGCAGTTCCAAAGTGCAGCAAAAAGCCCAACATTTGAAGGAGGAAGAAGATAAACAAAAATTGATAAAGTTGGTCAAAAAAAAAAGAAAGATGTTTGAGATCCAAAGCAAAGAACATCCAACACCTGCACTACAATCTGGTCACCAAACCAATGTTGAACAATCAATGGAAATCGATAAAGAAACAGCATCACCGCCTATTAATGAAACCGAAGTTCCCAGTTCATCATCATCTAGAAATATTAATCAAACATCGATTATGGAGGAATTTTCTCAAACAGACAAAAAACCTAATAAACACAAATGTTTTAATAATGATGCAAATAGTTTGATTAGCAAAAAGAAACATAAATCTGATCCGATCGATAGAAGTGCGCAGGATTTATTTAAAGCGGAACCGGTTTTAGTACGTTCATTATCATCATCATCTGCATCATCGTTGAGCGCTACCACGCCAACCTTATCAGCAGGCAAGCAACAGCATCATCACCACAAACAGAAACAACGTGAATCCAGTGTTGTAATCGAATCAAGACGTACTTCATCATCATCCAGTTCTGGTTGTTTCACAAAAGATATAACATGCCCAAATGGATGTGGAAAATTGATGGCGAAAATTGGCGATCGTACTAATATTAATTCAATCTATTGTAATAGTGATTGCATTACGAGCTATGTTGTGGATATGCTTCGTAATTTACATTCATTAAAACGTTTGAACGCAAAATTGGATCCAAGCCAGATGCATAAACCGTTAAGAATCGAACTGATCGATCGGATTAATGATTTAACAAAAAACGATATAGCTGAAGAAGATGTTTTGGGTTTTATTCTTTCCAATCCAACTTACGATATACGCCACCCGAAGGCGTTACAGAAATTGGGTTTCGTACGGCCACATCATTCATCCAGTAATCATAAAATGGTTTCGTCCACACCTAATCTAAAATCGCCGCAGGACAAGCACCATAGTCAGCATAATAAACCACACAGCCCATCCGCAACGGTAACATCGCCTAGTAAAATTGAACGATCACCCAGTTTTTCGGATGGTAGCGATGATAATCGAAGAAAATTTGTCCGTAATACAATCAATGAGATTTTAAATTCAAGAAAAAATGCTTTTAACCAAGCCCACATGTCATCCGCCGAGATTGAAAAACTTGCTGTTAAGATTGAAGATGAACTGTATAAGACATTCAAGAATACTAATGTTAAATATACTAGCAAATCAAGATCGTTGATTTTCAATTTGAAAGATCCGAACAACAATGAACTCTGTGGAAAAGTTTTGGATGGAACAATTATACCAGAACGATTGGTGAACATGGATGCTGAACAATTAGCATCAAAAGAATTGTCGGAATGGCGTGTAATGCATCAACAGACAATGATTAAACTAATCACCGACAGCGCAGTGGATCAAGCTAATCAGGTGATTGTGAAGAAAACCCACAAAGGTGAAGAATTAATCGAGAATAATGTTATTGGAGCCGAAATTCCCACTGCACTGCCGAGCGCAGATTTGGATTTGATGGCCCACGGCCTCTCTAAAGATGATGGTAATAGTTGGAGCAGTAACAGTATGCAAATGGAAACAGATTCCATACAAGATTCAATATCGATGGCTATCGGAACGGTAACATCCAATCTAGAATCGACAAATGATCCTGGTACCGTTTATGCGATTGATACCACAGCGCAGCATATAAAGCACGTGTTTTCGAAAAATTGTAAAATTTGTGCTAAAGCCAAAGAAGAGCGAAAATCGTTGGAACACGATAGTAATGTTCCAAGTTCTGCTAGTAGAAGTTTTTCGACAGTTAGTGGCCATACGCCAATGTCACCGACCAGAGCCATCAATACAAAAGAGACACCAGATTCCGCACAACGTTCACAACCAAAAAGGGTTCGTGCAGAGCCAGAATCGACTAACAAGTTTTTGGAACAAATCGAAAAACAGAAACCAACTCCTACCGATGGGGATTCCTCGTTGGCTAGACGTATGGAAACTTTCCCGGCCAATTTCTCAAACGAAGATGTTGGTAGCAAGTATCGTGAACGAAAAAGCTCAGAATCTAATGATGATGATAGAAAATCAAGTGTTCATCCTCATTTAAATTCTAAACCGATTTGGCGTGGAACAATTACCTCACAAAATCTGGACGAATTCGGTGTGAATGCTCATAAAATCTTTGGTGAAAAAACCAATTATTTTTCAAAGGTAAATTTTCATAATCGAAAAATTCCGGAAGGAATCAAAATCATATAATTCGTCCATTTACCTCCCCAAGCACCCCGAACAGATTCTTGTTTGTGGAAGAATATCAAGAGACCAGGTGCTGGATTATGTTCGTTCAATCAATAAAAATCAACTCGGTTTAGTTAAGTTTGTTTGGTCCTCACCAGAAGAACGGGCCGGATATGATGCATTTTTCAACTATTTGCATTCAAGAAAACGTTATGGTGTAGTTGCTGGACCTAAAATATTTAAAGATTTCTATATAATTACACTGTCACAGCATAGTGATATACCGAAAATATTCTTGCCGGACAATCAAGATGACTCTGTTTTTGGGAAGAAGCATCATAGGCCTAATTTATTGTTGGGAATATTGGTCAAACCGTCAACGAATGATTATTCGTTTCCATCATCATCTAGTTCTTTGAAAACATTACCTCATTCGGTAAGGATGTACTTGGTTAAAAATTAGTTTTCAATCGTTTTATTTCATGAAAATCATAGCCCTATAAAAGATCGTACACCCCACCATTATTGTCGGCCAATGCTGCGATTTCTCCGGATAATGATGACAGAAATGATGATAATGCTGGTTCTTATACACCTCCACCGCCGGCAGTTTTTGCGAAAAAATCGACAACACCTACCAAGGAAAAATCATCCAGTAAGCATGATCTCTCAACAATCTCAATCTCGTATGCTGAAAATAATTCGGCCAAGCAGATGACTTCTAGTACTAATCCTTACTCGATTGGAGCTATACTACATCGGAACAATCCAGAATCGAAGCAAAAACCACATTATTTGCATAATGAGAAGGCAAACATTAGTAGCTTCACGCCCACCATGTCTCCCCCTGGGGCCGTTTCTTCGCCGGCTTCATTCAGTCGTGTTTATGATGATATAAAGTTTCCGGATAACCTAAAAGAAATTCTTAAAAATGTTGAAACTAATCAACAACCTAATGAACATGCAAGAATGGTGGCCACCGGAAATCAACCACCGTTTCCGACCACTTTTCCATCTGCTGGTAAATCAATGTGGTTTGATTAAAAATCGCATTATTGTTTTTTGACAAATTTCTTTTTTTCAGTTGAACGCGATGATAATGCTAATATAGTTGCGTACAATGATCCTCGATTGAGGACAAAAATCAATCAACCGGATCTGGTAGGATCAGCATCGCATCAACCGGTAGCAGCATCCTTGTCTCCAGATGAACTGTTCCGTTTGGCTCAAGAACAAATAGCCGCCATAGCTGTAATGGAACAAACATCTGCTCAAGAGAAAGCAATGTTGAAGGAGAAGAAGCCGATCATAGTGTTGGGTGTACCGAATGATGGACACAATAAAAGTAATATCAACAGTGGCAAAAAAAATCCGAAAAATAATTACGCAGATGATGATGATAAGATTGTTGATTTTCGCCATCACCGTCGTCATAGATATGCGGAACATCTAGGCGGCAGCGGGGGTGATCAATCTGCATTGGATCATAAAATTAGCTTCCAATGGAAAAAAAGGAAATAGCTGACTTACCTGGCTAATGCTTTGTTTTTTATCGATATCTTTTTTTTTTGTTTGGTGGGCATCTTTTTTTCGTTATTTATTGCAGATATTTTTTGTTGGATTATTGTTGGACATAAAGATCTCTCTCCCCATCATTATTGTCATCATCATCATCATCTTGCATAATTACAACTATCAGAGAAAGCAATTACTGGACAACCCCCTTCCCACATCCACTCACACACACACAAGTTATGATTATACTCATTTTAAAAAACAAAAAATGTTTTTATTATTATATAATTACATTGCAATTCTTCGCACATTTAAATCAAGCACACACATTTTTTTGTCTTGTTGTACCATACCAAACACTTTACATCAGATTGGCAAAAAAAACAAACTTATGAGTGCGCGCGATCCTGTTCGAAAATATGATATCAAGTGTTGTTTCTGGAACACACTAATTTTTTTCTTCGTTTTTTTGGATTCAAATTCTGTCCAAACAAGCAAACATATTTCATTATTGTTCTTTTTTTGTTCGTTTTTTCCGGTAACCGTTCTTTTTCCATTTAACAAAAATTTTCGAAATGTTACAAAATTTTCAATCACAATCAATTTTTTTCTACTACTACCACTACTTATGTTCGATTGAATTTTTTTCGCTTTTTGGGACAAATTTTGAAACAAAGATTTTTTTTTTGAAAACATTGTCCTTTTTCCTTCATTGATACTTTTGCTTAATATAACAATTATCCAAATGAAGACCGATCCTTATACCGATTGTTTCGTTTTGTCCGTAGAATTTATCGTAGGCAAAGAATATTCTGTAGAATTCAAGTATGATAAATATTCAAAATAAAATTATGAATATGACCCGTGTTTCAGGGTGTTTGGGAAAAAAATTTATGCAAAACTAAAACTATGATTCTGACAGAATATTCTGTATTAATCACAATGCAGAATGTGCTATGAAATTTGAAAATTTAGCGTATTTTCGGAATCAATTATTATTTGGCTTCAAAATTATCGCTAAAATAATCAATAAGTTGTAGCACGATTTTGTACTAAATCTTTGATCACTATAAAGAGTTTGAAAGCATTATTATGCTTGAAATTGATTTGGCCATCTTGTATCTCACTGGAGATGTTTGGCATCCTATCTGATCGGATGCATTCTTTGGTTGGCGGGGTCAAATCAAGGCGGTTTGTATCCGTGGTTTGCTGTTTGGAACATCGTCAAATTCCAATTCTCGTTCAATATCTTTTTCGATCATTCTCTGGTGATTGATTGTGGTCATGATTGTCATCAACAATTGAAACAAGCCCCAAAGCGCTATACCGAACACAATGAATGAAATCAGATAACATATCAAATGCCAAATGGTGTTGTTCACATAATCACAGCAAATATTCTCGCCGCAGCAAAACTATGGATTTAGGAACAGCAAAAATTTCAGCTCAAATTTTGAGAATTTGCCATAAAGTTTACCTGCTGCGTATTGCAATAATCGTGATCGCAATAATAGGCCAAAACCAATGATGAGGATTGAAACTGCAGAATTAACAGAATGGATGCTGCGATGCACAAGTTCATGATTGATCTTTTCGATGATATTCTGCCTGATTCAAATGAATATTATCAATCAATGAATAGATTGTGAGAAGCTAGAATTTGGAATCGCAAGAATCGCATCATTTGCATTTTTCGCCAAATTAATATTCCTCTACACATATATCTTGTTTGGATTACTCAAAAATGGATTGTGATATGTTTGTGATTGTGTTCAGAACTGAATTTAACAGTTATCAACTCTAGCTTTGTGTTATTCTTTGGTTCCCAATTATGCTACTTTTGGCAATTGTAGCAAAAGAAAATAAAGCAGGAGCATGCGCTTGCCGATTAGAATCCTGGTCGCGATTCAAACGGTTTTTTACTGGGATTATGATTTGTTTTATTGAAAGAATTTAAAAAATAGAGAACATGATTAACATTTGGTAGCCAATCTTGATCACATGAATAGACCACCAGAAACTTGTAATGATGCTCCGGTTATGTAAGAGCTTTGTTGGGAGAGGAAAAATTTCACCGCTTCAGCAACCTCTTCTGGTTTGCCCATCCTGCCCAACGGTGTCATGTAGAGCATCCCCATCATAACTGATCAGGATTAAAATCATCACCAAAATTAGCTACAGAATCGGACAGGATCATTGAAATTGATACTCACGTTTTTCCGGAACAGTATCAACAATCGGTGTTTCAATGAAACCAGGTACCACCGTATTGCATCGGATATTGTAACGGCCCATCTCATTGGCCACGGTTCGGCTAAAACCTTCAACAGCACCTTTGGATGCACAATAATTGGCCTGACCTTTGTTGCCGATTTTAGCACTAACACTGCTAACATTGACGATTGATCCACCATCATGTTTTTGCTTCTCGATCATAATCTTACAAGCTAATTGTGTTGTATAGAATGTTCCCTTAAGATTAACATTCATTACCCGATCAAAATCTTCATCCTTCATATCAATCAACCAACCATCTTGGGTGATACCAGCAACATTAGCTATCAATGTGGCCACCTCTTCTTGTCCGTAGGTTTTCTGCACCATTTCGAACATTGATTTGACCGAATCCAATCGCGCAACATCAATCTCTGCAGCAATATGTTTACTGCCATTCCCTTGGTGCAATGATGTTAGAGTTTCTTGAGCACCATTCATATTACGATCTGCAACAATGATCGAGGCATTCTCTTTGGCCAAGAGCTGACAAACGCTTCGGCCGATTCCTGAACCACCTCCGGTTACAATCGCGATTCTATTGGCAAACATCGTATCGACCAACGATTAATTTAAATTTTCCTGAAGACAAAATCCAAAAATCACTCTTCTCGATGCAGGTACAAATCCACAGAATCCTGCCGATCCTCCAAGTCCCGTTCAGAAAATCTATGACACAATTGGCGAGTGCAATTTAGGATCCTCGGATTCTCCCAAATCAAATAAGCGTTAGTATTTACCATCTTTTTAGGATCAGATTTTATCAGATTGAGATCGATTCTGACCGAACAATATGTATCGAATATGGTTAGTGTTGCGATAATCATTGTACTGGTTTGCTTAAATCTGATTATGTCTCTTGTAGCATGGCTTCGGATTTTTTTTATCCAAACATCGGCGGAGTTGAATCGCATATCTACCAATTGTCTCAATGTTTTTTGCGCAAAGGACACAAAGTGATTGTCATCACACACGCTTACAAAGATAGGATCGGTATCCGGTACATGACCTCTGGTCTGAAAGTATACTATCTTCCATTTTTGGTTATTTACAATCAATGTACATTGCCTACATTGTTCATCAGTTTTCCGATTGTTCGCTATATTTTGATCCGGGAACAAATCAACATTGTCCATGGCCATTCGGCATTCTCTGCATTGGCGCATGAAGTCATGTTTCATGCTAAAACATTAGGACTCAAAACAGTATTCACTGATCATTCCTTGTTTGGTTTTGCCGATGCTAGTGCAATCATCACCAACAAATTGCTCAAAATTATGCTTTCTGTTTGTAACCGAGTTATTTGTGTTTCGCATACTGGGTCAGTGATACTTGGTCGGATTTTGAATCCATCTTGATTTGGATTTTTATTTTCAAATTTTCGTTTTTCAGCAAAGAAAACACAGCGTTGAGAGCTGGCGTCGATCCAGAACGGATATTTGTGATACCGCATCCAGTCGACACAGATGTGTTTCGACCATTGTCCACCACAAATGGAATCAAACCTACCGATAATTGTAATTACGGATTTTCGGGCGCAATCTCTAAATCACTTTTCTAAACTAATCACTCCTTACAGTGACCATTGTTGTCCTTTCCAGATTGGTCTATCGTAAAGGCATCGATCTATTGGCCGGTGTGATACCTTTGATCTGTAATCATTATCCGAAAATAAAGTTTTTGATTGGCGGTGAAGGTCCCAAACAGATCATCTTGGAAGAAGTGATTGAAAAACATTCACTACAGGATCGAGTTAGATTGCTTGGACATATTACACCTGAAAAGGTTCGCGATTTTATGGTTCAAGGCGATCTATTTTTGAATTGTTCCCTGACCGAAGCGTTTTGCATCGCAATTATCGAGGCTGCTGCTTGTGGCCTACAAATCGTTAGCACTAAGGTTGGAGGAGTTCCCGAAGTTTTACCTGAAGAATTGATATGGTTCGCTGAACCATCGGTTGAAGGAGTTTTTGTTGGTGTTTCGGCAGCTATCCAAGATAGATGCAATGGTAAAGTGATTGAGCCGAAGAAAGCCCATGAAATGGTGAAAAGTTTTTATCAATGGGATGATATACTGAATCGTATTACATTGGTTTATAAATCGGTCGAATCTGATCCGATCGAAACAATCGATGAACGTATACAAAAATTTTGGAACTTTGATATTGCCACCGGAATGTTTTTCCTGTTCATCACCGTTGTTTGTCATTTTTTATTCAAATTTTTATCATTTTTTGTTCCCGAAAACGACATCGAAATCGTACCAGAGTTTGATTACAAAAAATTGAACTCCAAAACAAACACCAACAAGAATAATTGTATTAATTTTACCAAAACTAAACTTAATTGAAATAAATATGAATCATCCTTTGAGAAGATTGAATTGCACTAGAATGTTTCCAAATATGGATCCCAACGAAACACTGCATTATCATTCTGCAATTTTTTTATGACGGCAGCTTCGAATTTGTTTCTTATATCACTGAATTCCATTACCGAGGTTGGTTTCGAACGGATCCATAGTTTGTCGAATGAGACAAATAAATAAGCTAGGAAAAAATCGAAAAGTTTAATAACACCAGTTTGCAAAGATTCAATATCAACAATACAGACCATAGATTTTGTGAAAATCTTCCAGGACAAACAGTCTGGTTTCGGCATTATAAAGATGCGTTTGGAGATGTTTCAAACGGAGCAAATCCAAAGCCAAATGAGTTATGTTGATCCCCACAGCAGCAAATGGATAACCATACATTGGATGTAGCGAATGTGAAAGAATGTTTCGAGCATACTCTTCGAATACAGTTGCAAAAAAGACTAGATTCTCCAATGATAATAGTCCCATGCCACGAAAATCGGTGCTTGGATCTGAACCTTGGAAACCGATCTCAACCCATTGTTTACTGATCAATGAATCCAACTGTCGACCAGGACAAAGATGGTCCCAAAGGGTTTTCAACAGAACCCTATGGGATTCGTTGGTAGGGTCGAATGGAATGGATCGCAATCTATCCAGTCTACCAATCAATTGTTGATAGCCGTAAATCTGCACCAAACATATTCGATAGTGTCCAACAAAATCAGGATATCTGTTGGTGTTGATCTTTTTGGCAACCACCGTTGCTTCCACCGCTTTGTCCACCATCTCCCAACGATTTTCCAATTGATCTAAGGTAGCTAGATGATTCAGCTCTTTGTCGATTTTGTTCAATACGGAACATTTGGATAGTTTGATTGATTTTTCTGTGAATCATGGATCAAAATTAAAAGTTTATTCAAACACATTAAAAGATTCCATCATACCAACACGAGTGGCTCGATTAGCATTGGAATTATCCGGATGGCATATTCTTTGTAATTCACAAACACCGGTGATACGGCGAAGGAAACCTTTCCAGAATTTACGAAATAACAAACAGATGTACAGAAAAACCTGGTTCAAAAGTTGACCAAAAAGATACATTCTGCTGGACGAAGATGAGCACAGTTGGTCATTCGAAACGTTTTGGTTTAGTTTTTGGGAATCCGAGCTAACTGGAAAGATTCGGAGAAAAAACCACTCGAATGAGGACATATTCTATCTGGAACAAAAACATTGTTTTCGAAAAAGAAAAAATCAACCAACCAAACGAAATGGAGAAACTTTATGGCTATTTTGCGTTTGACTGCATGGAGTTGCCTGGCAACAATCGATTAATCGATTAAATTTTTTAAAGAAGGCCATCTCCCTTTTAAATTTTTTAACCCCTTAATCAATAATAATTAACCCCCATAAAAAGTTCACTTTTTTTGACCAAAATTCAGAAAAAAATCAATATTCTCAAGGGGTTTCGCTGGGAAACGAAACTAGCCGGGACAAATTGCACAATTTTCTGCCAAAAATAGCCTTAATAATAATGATAATATTAAAATGAAAATTTTCCATCACACTGAAAAGTGCCACCATGGCTTGATTGAGTGGAGATTGGGCGCCAAACCCCTGGTGCCGATCACGAAGAAGCTTAACCCTAAATAAAATTTAATTCGGAAATGATGCAGTAGTTTTGTAGAGTAGTAGCTAGTTTTTCTATTTCTAATTTTGATATCAAGAAGACCGGACTTGTTGTCTGGAGCAGGCGAATAAAAAAACAATGGAGAATCCGATGGACACTTGTTGAAAATAATAATAATAATAATAATAATAATAATAATAATAATAATACTAGTAGATTTGATTAATATATTCTCTTGTTGGCTAAAGCTAAAAATGGCTGCTGGCTGCTGCTGTTCAACCATTGTGTCTGGCCAGATTGTTGATCAAAGTCTCTCTCTCTCTCTCTCCTCATCGACCGGGCGCGATGTTGGCCAATTTGATTGGTCAAGACATCAAAAAAATAAAACAAAACAAAAAACAAGATTGATGTTGGCCGGCCTCGGCAAACATTGAATTAATGATTGAAGGTCTGAAAGATTTATCATTAAAATTCCAAAATAAAAATAAAAACAATGAAGTTGGTCGCGCCACGGACCGGTTGTATATTCGAGCGGGCGTGACCGAAAAAAAAATTCTCCGAATGCAGATTTATCTTTAGATGATTGCTTGGTTCTTGATCGTGATTCGAACACGTTCCGCCCGATCAGAATGCGGGAGCTTTTTTTCACTTCGAATTCGATGCCTTCGTCAGTTCTGGCACGGCATTTTGTTTTGAATCTATATTTAATCAACTATGGCAACAATTTGCTTTCCCATTATTAATTAAATTTCTTGCCAAATCATCCTACACACATAGGAGAGCACATATTTGGCTCTTCAACGATGCGGATAATATCTTTTTTTTCCATTTTCAAGGTTTGACGATCATACCATCTCACCATACCAATAATTCACTTGAAGAATGCTCGACTGTGGTACCCGGCAAATCCGCGCGTGGCGCTCTTGGCCTGGCCGCCGCGGGCCTAGCTAATAATGTTGGCTCGCAAACCATCACAAAAACAACAACCGCAACATCAACAATTGGCTAGATTGGCTTGGAGTGTGTTGTTACCGTGTTCGGGATTGCCGAAAACATCGAACATCGGACCACCGCGCATCCATCAAACATCACCATACATTGTCGACATTTAATTGGTGGAAAAAATATTTGGTGTTTGATATTTTTAATATATACTTGAATTATTAATGAATAAATCCAGCCCTTGATGGCTTGTTGTTTTTGTTCCATTAATATATTTTATATGTATGTTTGAAATGTTTGAAAGATCAACATACTTACTTACATCGCAGACATCGCCAACATTACCAAACATTTTCCAGAAGATACTCTTCCATCGCACAAACTGAGGCTCCGAAACCGAGAGAGAGAGAGAGAGAAACGCAAAGACTTCCCGAAGTTAAATAAGATTTATATCAACAGTTATTGGTGCTGTTGTTTTTAATAGGAAGCGAGAAAAGAAAACAGTGGTTCAGAGAAAAAGAAGACGAAGAAAAAGAAAAAAGAGAAGAAACAAACTGAAAACCCTGCGACCAGTTGGCTACGATCAAAAATGATTGCAGCGAGCCAAAAACCTCGATGAAGAAGAGTGGTGCATCAACAAGGGAATTAGAGAAATAGAGAGAGAGAGAGAGGTAGAGAGACATCGAGTCAAGAAATAGCATCAAGTCCCATGAAAGACCAAATTGAATCCCAAACATTTCAATCGGTTTTTTTTCACGTCTGTTTGTTTTTACGCGCGCGACCAAGTATTTTTCTGATTTAAGGTAACCAAAAGAGATGATCGAAACGACAACTTTCCATCGGAAAAAATTGATCGTCGCTGTCGTCAAATTTTCCCATTGAATCCAAGTTGGATCAAATTATGAAAAACAAAGATCATCATCATCACTGTGATCGCATCAAATTGCTTTAAGATTTTTTTAATATTGTTGTTGCCAAGAAACGATCCTCTGAATATCGTTTACCATCATCATCATCATCTTCGTTCTATGCATCAAGCCTACCATCATCATAATCATCTTTATTTTCCTGGATGTGAGAACACCACAACAGCAACAGTTTTCTTACCCACCACCATCTTTTTTTTCTGGTTGCTGTTCCGAATACACAATAGGAAATTGCTACCAACCAAGATCATCCAGCCAACCAGCCTGGCAAAACTACTATTATTATCATATAAGAAGACAACAACAGTTATAATAAAATGCAAAACTGAAAATTTCCAAAGCTGAATGACATAATAAGAAGAAAAAGAAGAAGAAGAGGAAAAAGAAACAAACTCTTTTGAACGATTATGAATGGAACCATTCTTCTATATTTTTCCTGCAAGAAAATATTATTATTATTATTATTTGTTCAACCTTCTCAAGATCTTCATCATCTTCGAGAAGGATAAAGATACGATAGATTAATTGTATTGTGATTGTTCAGTGGCCAGAACACAAAGAGAAAGAGAATCTTGACACACACAATGTTCAACAATACAAGTTCTTGGTCTTCTGCATCATCATCATCTTCAACATCGACCTCATCGATTCCGCGCCATGTTCCGATATCTGCGGCATCGACATCTCAGTTGTCCACCGCCGCCCGACATTCGAACAACAACAACAACAACAACAAGATTTGTTCTGCACCACCATCAACATCATCATTTTTGAATCCCGTTTCGATGGCGTCGGCGCCTTCGCTACTCCCGTCGCCGTCAACAACCACCACCACCACCGCCACCACCTCTAAATCAATACCCGCAGTGTTTGGCGTTCCGTCGATCCGAAACACTTGGAGTGAAGTGTCCGTTGGAAACAACAATCGTTGCAAGAACAACAACAACAACAACCACCAAAACCAATGCACAAACGGTGGCCACATTGGCGGTATCTGCAATATTACTTCCAACAACCCGTTCAAGAGTGGACTTCCAAAATCTTCTTCTTCAAAAGGAAGTGGCATGGTCGGAGGTTACAATCAAAACAATCCTCTTAATAGTGGCAAGAATACAGACAATGAGAAACCTCTTCTTTTTATCCAACAGCCACAGTTTCTTCTTCAGTATCCACCTGCATCGACGGCCAGGGTAATATCCAATGATAATACCTTCAACAACACCTTCAAAAACCAAAACAGCAGCAACAATAACAACAACGCCAGCATCAGCAGCAGCAGCAACAACAGCAACATTCAAATCTTGAACAACAACCGACTGGCCAGGAAAGCATCAACACCACCATCACCTTCAGCAACGACCACATCGAAGAGAAGTAGTAATAATATAAACACAATTATCCCTGGCAATGGTAATGTATCAACATCGACATCAACCATAATACGAAAAAAATCGGAAACATCTTCTTCGTACGAAGAGGATGGTAATAACAACAACAATGATGTTGAAGATGATTATGACCAATCGATGATCACAACCGATGGTCTTTTGCCCAAAAAAAAAACAGTACCACCACCCAATCATCCTGGTGAAATCATTGAGCCACAACAGCAGCAAAAAATCCTCATCAAACAAAATACTGGCAACAAAAAAATTATTGTTGACCATTTTGGCTTCAATCCAAGTGGTTATTCGAATCGATCATCAACCGTGAATTTTGGTGATGGTGACCGTTTGTTGTTTGCCGCAAGTAATCAAACCAGTGGATTGTGTTCTGCTCAGCTCAAGAATCATGATCATCATCCAAAACCATCTTTTGATGGTCAAATGATCAAAGACAAATCATCTCAAAAAGACCTTCAACAAGAAGAAGAAGAAAAGAAACAACCTTGTGGAAACCATACGACCATACCTAGTTTTCGACAATCGTCTACTAACAACAACTTAAATAAAACAATTTCTGAATTTTCTTCTAGTCTTCAACAACAACAATCTTCGTTTGATCGCCACCACCATTGCACCAATCTGCCTGTATTGTTCTTCAATGAAAACAGAAACCACAACAACATCAACAATAAGGGCAAGTTGATTTATTCAACAACTGTTCCAGCAACATCGCCAAACAGTTCAACATCGTCATCGTGGCCATCATCCACAAAAATCACCAGCACAAAATCAGCATTAATGGATAATCAAAAAGAGACGATGTTGATGATGGAGAACATCCAGAACATTGAAGATGAAATCCAAACTAATGCTACAACAACAACAACAACATCGAAAACATCGAAAACCATTCCAAAACAGGATCCAGTTCATTATCAATCGCAAATAAGTTCAGGTAAGTTTGTTTGGTTTCGTTGGAAAATTTATGAATTTTACCTGGAGAAGGTCGAAACGATAAAAATTCGAATTTTAAATTGCTATTTAATCCTTTTGCGTGATTAATCAAATCCGTGTTCGGTGACGATTGCGGCGGCGATGGTCGTCGCCTGACCGAAATCAAGCTGCACATCATCACCTGCCTTGGTGCCTTAGGGGGCGAATGTTAACTCTCTCCCTCTCTCGGTCCCCCGCCGACGCTTCTTCTCCTTCTTATTGGTTCGTTTTTCTCAAGACAAACATGTGTGGTGTGTGTGTTTCGTAGTTTCTATTTTTATAACGAATATCATCGGGTTTTCGGTTTTGTTTTTTACGAAAACCCGATGAGATGTTGTGTGCAAGCAGCATAAAAATAACCTTTAAGGAGAATGGCGGTGATCGTATCAAATCAAATTTAATGTGCGTGTGTGTATGTGTGTGTGTGTTTGTGTTGGTGCATCCCAAGATGCTTACATAACCGTTTGTGGTTGTAACCGTTTTTTTTGTTGTTGCGGGCCCAATGTCCGATTTATATTCTAATTTAATCGTTTACACGATGGATTTGTGGTGGTGGTGTTGGGGTTAGGCTGCGCGAATTTCGCCACGGTTAGCTGATTTGATGCGAACCGATCCGAATGCACACACCCTCCGTGGTGATATGCTAAACACATTAAACCACGAATCAGGAACAAAATGGTTTGATGATGATGATCAAAAGATTAGAAGAGAAAGAGAAACAAATAAAAAAAAGCAAACTAAATCTAAGCCAAATCCAAATAGACCATTGACATAGTCACACTAGTTGTGCTGCAGAATTATGATCATCAACACACAACGGCAACAACAATAACATGCCAAAACTGCCATGCACAGTTTTTGGATGATGGTAGTCGACGGAGACGACGACAACGACGACGACGACGACCATCAACCAGGGCCATCAACCTTCAACATACATACTGATATCCAGAAGAACAACTCCTCTAATGGGATGTTCGTGTTTTGTTTGCCGTGTTGGTTGGACAGATGTGTGTATGGTTGGTTGAATCATCATCATCATGATCATCATCACCAGAACCGAACCACAGACAAAAGTATCTTGTTTGAATCATAATTATTCGCAGAATACGGGTTGTTGGTGTTGGTGATCAACGCGCGCGCGAATCATCGCGGTATTATCATCTGTGGAGAAAAACAGCAATCACCAACCAACCAGCCAACAGCAATTGTCCAAAAAGTAAAACACCCAAATCTACTTTGTCGTGTTGGTCGTCGTCGTCGTTGCCGTCGTTGCCGCCGTTGATAAAGGATGCGCGAATAGTGTACGATGATGATGATCGTAATGATGGTGGTTACCAGTTTTCTGTGTGTGTGTTTGAAGAAAGGGGGTCGGAGCAAAGAGAGCGAACGAGCGAGCGAGCAAGAGAGATTGTTTGCCGAAACAAAAAACCAAGAAGGAAACAAATCTTCAACACTTCCTAGTTTGATGTGTGATGATAATAATGATGAAGAAGAAGATGTGATGATGATGGAGGGGTGATTGTGATTGCACATATTTTTTTTGGTTTGGTGTCCAACCATCCATTCCCCAGTAGATCATCACCATCATCATCTTCTTAAAAACAAGCAACAGTTGTGTTGGTCGAAGGAGCCAGGGCGCCGCTTCCAAAGGTCCAGAGAGGTTCGTGCTGCTGTTGGTGGACCATCATCATCAGCATCATCATCATCATCATCAAATATAATTGAATAATCGTGGCCCAAATAATAGTAGTTTGTGAACAACAACTGAAAAAAATATGCAAAATGGTGCCAAAGGTTCCCGGGCAAACGAATATTACAAAAAAAAAATTAAAAAAATTATGCAACAATAATCATCAGTGTATGAATTGGTGTGTGTGTGTGCTAATGTGCTGTGAAATTGATTTATGATTATCATTATCATTGGTACACTGTGCCCAGTGTATTTGTGGTATTTGTGTGTGTGGCCACGATATCCTCTACTTATTGGTGTGTGTGCCCACTAACACACTCGCACACACACAAATATGTATGTGTAGGCGTGTATCAAAAATAAAAAAAAATCAATCGCCAACACATATTGGTGCTTTCGATGACCACACACACAAGCATGATGACCATCACTGTCATCAATGACTACAATGACTTGAAAGAGTTGGATGCCGACTGTATATAGGCGTGCCAACTGCTAACTGCTGTTGGTTGGTTGGTTGCGCAAATGCTTCAAATCATTCGCATTATTATAGGCTTTTGGTTGGTTGATGTTATAGGCATCAAAAACGCTCACACGCAAACTGGCTAAAGAAAGAAAGGGCGTGATCAACATAAATGGTTAATCGATACACATTTCTCTACATGTTGATGATCACCATCATCATCATCACAATAATAATTAGAACGCCAACCCACATTTGCTAGGAAGCAAAGTAAAGCGGGGATGAAAGAAAGAAAAGAAAAAGGAGGGCAATGTCTGGCGCCAATGTCTGGTGATGATGATGTGTTCGAATCCTTTGGATCCATGCACTCACACTTGCGCACACACGCATTCCAGTAATTTGATTGGCTGAAAATGGATTCTCCTTGGGGAAAAAATATGTTCCTTCCTTTCCTCCGTTCATGGAGAAAAAATGGAAATACTTGTTGATTTTTTTATGCACTTTGATTTTATTAGCATTTGTTAGCATTGTTGCTCCAAAATATGTGTGAAGGAGCAGAAATAAGAGAGAGAGCGAGAGACAAGTCCAACTTGAGCGAACAAAAAAAGAAATCTTGTTGTATGTGTGCGGTGGCCCAGGAAACAAGAAATCTTGTTGGACCAAATCACTAACCACACACACGAACTATCAAAATTGATTCCATTTCGATATCCGCCGAAAAAAAGCGTGAGGATATCAAACTGGCACCTTGGCATAACACTTGATTAGCCGTGTCTATGTTTGCGTGTTGTTGGCCTGCAAGGCGAAAATCAAAATTATAAATCCAAAGTAATTACTGTCTTCCGTTTCATAAGTTGTTCAAAGTAACTTCCAGTGTGTGTCTCATGTGTTTTCCTTTATTTGATCCTTTTAATTATTTTGTCTTTTCCAAAAAACCTACAGGAACACCAACCACGACGACGGCGACGACGACGACAACAACAACAACGAAAAGACATCGAACTAGATTGGAATCCTCAAAATCATTGGACAAGGTTGAGGATGATGCAGATGGAGATGGTGTTGGTCGAGGTTATGGCGGTGATCCGCAAAGGTTATATGTGAATGAATCCAAATTGCCTCGTTCCCGAACGTTTTCCTGTAAAAAATCCTGTATATCCTCTGCTTCGGATCAGAATTCGAATACGAAGACAATTTTTAATATTCCATCATCAACCACCAACAAAATGATTGAGCCATTTTTCGATGTAACTAATGATCCAACGGTACCAATGGGGATTGATAATAAACAACCACAAACAACAATGATGATAATGGACAATAATAGCTGCGCCAGTGCTAGAAGCAGCACCACATCGTTGAGTCTATTATCCTACATGAATGACCAAGTTCTTAACACTTGCAACGATGATATTATGTATTATAGTGATGATGATGACAATGTGGCTAATAATGGTAATCACAGGGATAATGATGATGATGATGATGATGATGTTGAAAGTGGCCTAGTTGATCTACAAAATCGATTGGGTGCCATTGATGAATGTCGATCATCTTCATCATACTTGATACCATCATCATCATCATCACTTATGTCTCGTTTGAATAACAATAATGTTGATTTAGACTTCGACCAAACTGTTGATCATAATAATCATCATCAAAATCCTAATAATGACAATGTTGATTTTGCTGAACAAATAGAACAACATCGAATGCCACCATCGTCGTCGAGATCCGTTGATAACAGATCCTCAACAACAATGAACGTGGATATTATTGATTCAGAACAACCACCACCACCGCCATACATCGACGGACCGGAATCTTTGGTTTCATTGAATTCGATTGATTTACAAGTTATCACCAATGGTGGTAATGGTGGTGGTGGTTCAATGGAAAATGTCCACCACGATGGTGAAGAAAAGAATTCTCAATGTAAAACATTGAATAACACAACGCATAATAGTAATAATAATAACAGTGTTTCAAAATTATCGTGTGGAAATCCTTCATGCAGAACTAATCCTAATGTCAATTTATGCCATGATGGTGATGATGATGATTTTGATGAAAATGATGACGATGATAATGCTAGCGTTGATGTCGATGGAAAGTTGGCTTCAAAATCTGTCCAATCAGACAACAACAATGTCAACGCGATGGGAAAGAATGCTAAGCAACCACAACCACCAACAACCGCAACTTCTACGACGACAACCACGACGACGATGATGATGAAAACAGTGGCCACAAAAACCGCGACGATGACGACGGCGACGAAGACCACAAAGCCATTCCATTATAATGCTTCGATGGCAACAGCAATTACAGCTACTGCTAATCAAAATAGGCTGAAAAATTACAAAAAGAAGAACACTAATGAAAATATGATTGCCAACAAGAAAACGAAGAATAATATTGATTGTGCTAATAAAAACAATAGTAACAGTAAACCATGTTCTGCTAGTGAATCTAGGTGTTCAACGCCCACCACAATGTCTGAAACGGATTCTGTTTGTTCCTCCTCTCAACTGAATGGTAAGTGGTGGGGTTGTTGGCAATCGATTGGCGTATCGTGTTTCATGATCTAATCTTTTGTTTTTGTTTTGAACCTACCAGGAACAAACACTGCTTCATATTTGAGATCCAAACTGCCAACCACCACCGCAACCAGATCGATCAGAATGAATCCTCAGAACCTTCAGAATTCAAGACGTCCAATGTCGACGTCCAAAAACGCAAATAGCACAGAAACGAATGCGACCAACACGACAACGAAAAATTCTTATCCGCCAACCAAAAGAGATGATAATGGTTAGTTGTTGATGAAGAAGAAGAAGAAGAATATAATGAATGTTGAATCTTGAATGGTTCTAATCTCTCTTTTTTTTCGCTTTGTTTATCGTTGACAATAGCCATCGACAGCAACAATAATAGCCGTCAAGGTAATCTGATTAAACGAAGCACAACATATACCAGATCATTGAATCGTGCCAACAACAACATTGATACGAACGTCAAGAATATGGATAATAATGTCCAAACACCGCACACTACCACCACCGATAAGATCGTTGCCAACAATAATCATAAAAATAATTACAATGGACTTGGTAAGTGTCGTCTCGTTTTTCTTTGTGATTTCAAACCAAAAAAAATGAAAGACAATTTTATTGGCGTTTAGTGCTTGGTTCATTCGAAGAATATTTCGCAATCTTTTCTTTGAATCCATCATTTTACCGTAAAGCGAGGTAATAATCCAATTTTACCATCGCTAGATGGCAAAGTCATTTGTCTTTTTTTGGCGCCCTAACCATCCACCGGGATATATGGATTGTGTCTAAGTGTTTGTGTATTATAATAATGTTGTAACCATACTTGAATGGTATGTGATTTAAAGACGTCATGCTTGGCATGGAGCGCGATTGATATGATCGGATAGTGTCTGGAATGGAATCTATTTGTGATCCCCTAGTTTGCCGCCAAACAAGTGTTGTTCAAGTATTCATTTTGATTGATGTGTTTTATGCGATTATTATTGCCAATAGTTGAAGATTTTTCTGGCCATCTTGGGAATTGAATTCGTATTACGAACACACGTCTTGTGGACGTCAGGGATTCCCAATTGGCGTACAACCATGCAAAAGAGGTGCCTTACAGTTTGAATCCACTTGACAATTGATACATTTCGCTACATTTTCCCCTGTGATTGGTTTGAATTTGCTACATTTTCGGTTGTTGATTGGGCGTGCGCACAAAGCTAAAGCTCTCGATTTAAATTATTATTATTCGAATTCGGTTCTAAGGTCGAAAACGGTTGAGCAGCTCTGTATTAGGCTTCGCAAACATGATGGTGTGGACACGAGGATTTGAACAAAATTCTAATTAATAATTCACTAATTTTAGACAAACAACTTTGGTTACAAAAGCCCAATAATACCTTGAAGCAAAAATGACGAGGATCGAACATTCGATTGCATAACTGTTTTTCGGTTTAGGGTTTTTATATTTTTTTCGTAGTTGCTCCATTTTACCATGCAAATGTCCGTCAGTGCGAGTGTTTGTGTGGGTTGATGTTTGTGATTTTGTTGATGATGATGATCATCATCATCATTATTCACAATAGTCTTGAAGTCTAGTGTGTGTGTTCCAAGCGTGAAGCGTTAAGATTTAGATTAATTGTATTTCTTTTTCTATTGGTTGGTTGGTTGGTTGGTGTTGTTCGAAAAGAAAAAATAATAATAAAAGCCAACTTGTTATGGCAAATGCTTCTAACTAATTACCGAAAGTTTGTTCGAATGTTGTACTATTGGTAACCCTTTTTTCCCTCTCCAATCCCGTTAATTGATTAATTCTAATTAGAGGAGGAGGAGGAAAAGGAGGAGTCCGGTAAAACATCATAGCTATTAGAGCTATAGCTCTTGTTGATCAACCTGAGCAGCTACCTTTCCTTGGATTTTTCCTGGGATGTTCATTCTGAAACCGTTTTTGTTCCAAAGCTGTTCTGTTCTGTTCTGTCCTAAACTGTTGTATAGATTCTTCGTGGCTGACACTCTTAAGACACGGCTTGTTGTCTTTTTGATTTGTGTCCAAGTTTTCCTTGGTTGTAAATCAAAGTATCAACCTTGGTGCCTGTTTATGTGTACAAGTGTACAAGTGTGTTTTGGCAATTCAAGGTTTGATGATGATTTTCGATGTTTTTGTTATGTGATTCCACATCCAACATCCAGCGGTGGTGATGTTTTGTTAATGTTTTTTGTTCGGTCATCAAGGCTTGTATGGTGATAATTAATTAATTAATGAGAATGATATTTTCAATAACAATAATAACAACTGAACAAGCTGTACTTCGATGCTTCAATGTTTCAATGATAATGATGAAGATTTATAATGTCACCAATATTGTCCAATTCTAACGGCTAGGTTGATGGTGGTTATTGATATGTGTGTGGTGGTTCACCATCAACGGTGTCCGGTGTGTGTAAGTTCCAACGCGTACACCAACGCGCATCAACGACTTTGGCCACCACCACCACCTTCCCATGAAGATGATTGACGATCGAAAAATAAAATGTTATTGGGAATCTATTCTTAGATGGTTGAATGACGACGAAGATGTCGATGTGTGTGTGTTTGTGTGTGTTTCCCTATAATTTCCTTGGCTTGTTCTTTCCATCATTTTGATCATTTCAACTTTGAAGATATTGGCCAATATCTAGAGACCGTATATGATTCGAATTCGAATCTTGTTCGTGTGTGCGTGTGTTCGTTCGTGAGCTTGGAACAACGATGTTGTACCAACAACATCACACAACACATCATTCTGGGCAAATAAATAAAAATTAGCCGCCAAAAGTTATGTGTGTTTCGATCACCAACTAAAACAGTGGTGAGCAACCTGCGGTCTGCCCATCAAACATTTTGGTTCGGCCCACCAAGCATTTCTAAACAGGAGACGAAGCAATCAGCTTCAACCAGTACAAGTCTGTTCATGTTTGACGCCTATAAGAACCGTTCACCCCTCTGATTGGTTCATTGTGATGATTTGAACCGATGACGAGTCACACTATAACACTATGAAAAGCGTACAGCTTTAACCAGTACAAGTCTGTGCATGTTGGACGCCTATAAGAACCGTCCGCCACTCTGATTGGTTCATTGGGATGATTTGACCTGATGACCAGGCACGCTTGAAGCAGAGGGAAAGCTATAAGATTTAACCAGTACTTGTCTGTGTATGTCTGACGCCTATAACAACCGTTCGCCCCTCTGATTGGTTCATTGTGATGATTTGACCAGTGTGATAAACAAGTTCTTAGTATTATCTCTTTATTTAATGGGAAAAAATCATTGCAGTGAAGCCAACTTTTAAGGGGCTTCTTGATACTTTCATTCTGAAAAGTCTTACAGTTAAGCCATCCTTGAAGGGGTACTAAGCACACTATAAGCAGAGTAAAAGCTATAAGCTTTAACCAGTACTTATCTGTGCATGTTTGACGCCTATAACAACCGTTTTCTACTCTGATTGGTCTACCAGTGTTGATTTGACCTGATGACCAGACACACTATTAACAGCAGAAGAAGGTGTATACCTCTCTCTGGGATTGGTCCAATGTGAAATACACTACAGACAGTATAGAAGAAGCTGTATTTCTGTTCTCCTGTCCAGAGATGTCGTCCTAGGTCTACATTTTATTAATTTTTATAAATTTGGCCCATTCATTCAAAAAAGGTTGCTCTTCCCTGATCTAAAATATGTATTTTGGGATGGCCATTTATGTTGTGAGAATGGGAACTGTCAAATGAAACAGAACAAGTGTCTGTCATGTTTTTTTTTCGGCGAATCTTGAAAAGGAAATTTCCCAATCAAATCAAACAATTGAACATCATTCGTATCGTTCAATCGATTGATCGATTCAATCAACTGGTGTGTGTCGGTGCCTGTGTGTGTTGTTCATCATCGATTTTTTTGATGTTAAATTTGATAACTCCCATCTCTCTCAAGCCATTTTTGTCACGCGCTCGCTCGCTCGAACACGAAAACATAGTACGAACAACTTGTTATTTGTTCTGGAAAAAAATGCCCCCTTTTCCGGTTTACATTCGTACACTCAGGATTCATGCCTGGGATTGAATGTCATTCGGGTTGTCGTTTTATCTTTGCTTGTGTGTGTGTGACCAAAATGTACGTGTGTTCCCAAAATTGTTAATTGTTTCAATTTGCTAGCTGCTGCGGCCCAATCCGCCGTTTTCGCCGATGGCAAACAATGATCATCTCAATCTTGAGAAATCTTTGCCTGGCCATGTCCATCCATGGAAAGTCCATCCTTTGGAAATTACGTGATGTGGGAGGGGGTGGGAGGAATAAAAGAAAGGATTTTTTTTTCGTTGGAGAGCTTCAACATCAACCACACCGCACACAACAATACGTGGAGAGAAGTGTATCCCAGACAGTGTGTGTCTGTCTGGAGCCAGCCATCAACTTTGAAATTCGAACACACACAACATTGTGTTTCTGTGTTTCTTTGTGCCGTTTTTTTTTCTCGGCAGTATATTGTGTTGAATATATGGCATTTATAATTCAAAGATAGGAACATAATATGATGATATTTGGCTTGGATATAGAAGAGGATCAGGACAACCACAACGAGAACGAACAAGCACGTAAAATAAAAGAGATTACTCAACAAGATTTTCACTTTTCATATTTCCATCCCGCAAATCCGAACTATCCACCATTCAGCCATGATGAGGATGATGTTGATGATGATGATGAAGATGGTAGTTGTGATGGCAGCGGCCACGATGGTGGTTGAATATCGTTGTCGAATTTGAACAACAACGAAAGACAAAAAAATTGGATGATTCTCCATTGTATGGTGGATTATTGAAGCATAACGGTGCTGTGTGTGTGTGTCTGTGTGTCCAAAGCGGATTTTCAAATTTCATTTATGCAACAACACACCGCATCCACATGATGTTTTAGCATTAACTCTTCTTTAAATGTCTGTGTATTTGTGTTACCTTGTTTAGCGGCGTCCATTGATTTTATGCTCTTCATTGTATTGTCTGTGTGTGTGTGTTATATCATCATTATTATTATGGTTTTAAATGTTTCGGATCATGGAAGGAATCTTTTTTTAGGGGATATTTAAAATGCACTTTGGATTCCATTTCCTCCCCTTCCATCATCATCATCATCATCATCAACATTTTTTTTAATGATCTTCATTATTATTATGGTCATGCTTGTGCACAATCTTGTTCGGATCTAAGCCATTTGTTGTTGAAGCGCTGTGGCGCGGTGGTGGCCACCACAAGTTAATCGCGTCAAAGATTTTGTTAACTTTGATCTTTGATTAAGTCCATGGCTTATTCAAAATGTGTTTAGCCATCGAATAAGAGAAAGAGAAATTAATTCATCATCTTCGTCGTCGTCGTCGAAGTTGTCGAAGTTGAGAGCGAGCAAATGAAACTGGAATGAAATAATTACTATCATTCCGATACAATTTACCTGTTGGCAATTATAATCAACGACACATTCGGGAAGAACAAGAAGAAGGAGAAGGAAAAACAAGAAAATTTTCATCAAACAAACTAACAAACAAACAAAAAACAGACAACACAAAACGAATTGAAACAAGATCGTTTTCACAGCGACAAACCATCCTAAATCCGAAATCCGAATAAAAAAAAGTGCCAACTCGGTGTATTGATGAGAGACCTAGATCCGAATCTCTTTCGGAGTGCGTTTATGTGTGTTTGCATATTATATCCCGCCGAATGATAATGTCGATGCCGATGATGATGGCGGTTCTCTAATTATGTAACCGCTTGCCAAAAAACTATTATTAGAGCCTCCAATGCTCGTGTTTCGTGTTTATTATATGGAACGCATTTTCAGACAATTTAGAGTGTTTTGAAAAAAAGTGTCATTGTGTGATGTGGATCCTTCGTGTGTGTGTGTGTGTCTCGGATGCATATGTGTGTAAGTGGGTCGGGAATGCATGGATATTCATCCATCCAACCAACCGACCAACATACCCGTACCAGCATTCGATTGATTGATTGATTGATTGATTGATCTCTCTCTTGGTTGCGTGTGTGTGTGTGTTTTATCATAGAAAACTTTCGATAATATTGTTGTCGGCGATGTTGGTTGGTGGTGGTGGTGTGTTCTGGTATTACATATTTTCGCCCGAGTAAATGACGGCCGGTCTCCACGGTATTCTTCTTCCATCATCATCATCATTCTTGTTCTTTGGGCACCAATATTATTATTATTATTATTGTCTTTTGTTGTTTGTGGCGTATCCAGTGTGGTATGGTTTTGGTGGTGGTGGTGGTGTAACAATTGGATTTGTGTTTGTGGTCGTTTCGGTGGTATCGTGGTATTGTGTTTTCTCCACGGTCGATATATCAATCCGGTTGGTGGTTCTGGTAGTACTCAAAACGCCGAAAATTTGTTGCTGCTGCTGGTTTCTTGTGCATGTGTGTGTTTGTCGTGTTGAATCCCATCAACAACAACAATATATCCGTTTGCATTCTGCCCACATTTATCTTGAAACTTGGATATTATGCGCGATAAAAGCCTCGAAGAAGAAGATAATAAAGCCCAAAACGACAATAACAACAACAACAAAAACAACGACGACGACGAAGATACTTTGTTACAAAGTTACATGGTAGTGCAAAAGACCTTGGAAACTCCAGTTGATCCAAAAGCGCGCCTTGGCTGACCATGAATGATCGAATCGTTCCACCGGATCAATATTGTTCGATATTGTTCCGATTGATACAGCCGATCAGTTTGGTTCCAATCGTCAGCGTTGATGGTTGATTTTCGTTTTCGTCTCGATCCTGCCCAAGTGTTCGATATATCTATATGTGTGTGTGCCAGTGTGTGTCAAAAACACAGTGCCAATACAGACAATCCAATCAGACATGCATATCAAATGGAATCGTAATTTAGATGGTATGCATCGTTCTTCATTATCATCAAATTGTCCATCATCATCATCGACAACAACAACAACAACAACGACAGACACCGAAGCCGCCGCATCATCACCCCCGTCATCATCATCTTCGCCGTTGTCTTCAACTAATGATGTCAAGCAATTATTGCTGAAACACGAAAATAATGATCTTGGCGAACGGGTTGGATCCGCATCGCCATCTTCGACGCACACTTCTCATTTGGCTAAAGTTAGCTTGGCCAGAATTTTGTTGAGGAAATCGTCTTATAATCAAAAACAAAAGCTTCGACATAACAAACCAATGTTCTACACTAATAATCAGGATTATAATAATAATCCGCAAAAACCTTTCGTACATCTTCGAAATCGTTCACCATTGAGATCATCCTCCGGTGCCGCCGGATCATCATCACCGAAGAATACAAAAAGATTAGTGTTGAACAACCGGATCACCACCAAGGGTGCCATGGATACTTTGATTAGTTTGTTCTGTTTTCGGCCAGAAAATTTTACCAAACCAACCAATCCAAAATTGAAGCGAAGATATAATTTTGTTGCGGATACCCAAGTCTATGGCAATGGTTGTTCCAAAACCAATCCTCTTGTGATTTGTGATGATAAAAATGATCAAAGTCATCCGGAAACGGATATCGGCAGCCATGTTGATGGTTCGATTTCCGCCGAGACATCTCCATTGATCACATTGATCGATTCGGATTCGATTGATGTTTCCAATGATGTGAAGAATTTGATTGTGCCAACCAAAGTTTTGGTGAAGTTTATTGATGATGAACCATGTCGAGCCACCATAGTCATCACTAAACAATCCAATGATGGTCGATCATTGGCAAATGTCGATTCGAAAATGGTTCATCATCTTCGTGATAATAACGCTAAAACATTGCATGGTATTTTACGGTTACGTAATTCTAGTCAAATATCGGATAGTTCATCATCTAGTGGATCGAATGGATCGAAAAAAGTTCATTTTGCTCAACCATTGCATACGCTAACTTTGATCAATGATTATTATGTTTCTAGGTGATTGAATTTCATATAAAGATCATATACATTTTTCGAATCAAGCACTTTTATAGCGCCATTAAAATGTCTTTTGATGATGTTTTGAGAGAGGGGGTTCAATTTGTTCAATCAATCTTAATTTGCTTTCCATGTTTCTCCCACCAATACCTTGCACACGCCCAATCACAGATAAATCGCAAAAATCGTTTGCCAAGCCGACCACCAGCTATTTGAGGAAAGCGACCAACATTACCGCGCCGCGTAGGCCATCATCGGTTTTGTCCAATTGTAGTAGTACAACATCATCATCGATATCGGCCACGAAAACCACTGGCCATCATGGTAGCAAAACATCGATCAATGCGTTTGGCGTACCGAAACGATCCCCAACCATAACCTTATTGAATACATTAGCATCATCATCTAAGGGTAATGTATCAACAACACCATCAGCATGTTCATCACGTCGTTCATCGATCACATCGCCCACCAAACCAATGGTGGTGAATCTGAATTCCAACAAAAAAGATATCCTACATCAGTTGAAATTGTATGAAAATTTATGCCTGGAAAAGGAACATCAAGTGGAGAGGATTGATTTGGATTTGAAACAAGCCAATCATAGAACTCATGCATTCCTGATTCTGTATACATTCTTGTTGAATGAGGTAAGATCCAGAATAAATTACGGATAAGATTCGGGCAAGATTGAAACTTGTATTCTTTTTTTCTGTTCATTTTCGAAAAGTATCAACCGTTTGATACACCCAAACTGCGTGGACAACTGTTGCATGCCAACGAAAAATGCAGCACTCTTCATCGTGAATGTGGTAAGGATATTATTGTTTTTTGCCATTCTGATTTAGAAATAATTCTGATCCTCGATTGTGATTTGTTCCGAAGAATTGGCCAAAGAATTGTCTTTCCAAAAGCAGGCTGAAATCAATACGCTAAACACCACAGTTGAACAATTGACCAATGCTAAAGAAGAATTGAAACAAATCATCGAATCGAACAAAGCCAAATATTCGGAACAAACAAAACAGATCGAAACTTATGCTGAAGAGCGGAAATGTTTGGAAACAAAATTAGAAAATGTTCAAACAGAATTGGACAGTGAGAAGCAGCTTAGGATCGACACCGAGAAACGTTTGGAAAAGATTGATAATCTATTGCGGACGGATAAAAAATATCGTGAACTAAAAGAGAAAATATCCAATTATGAAAAAGAAGTGGATTCATTGAATGTTGTGGTGGAGATGAAAATGCAAAGGATTCGACATTTGGAGAGCGAAAAAATGCGCACAGAATTAGAATTGGCTGATTATGAGCAGCTCAAAGAATCATATCAAAGATTGCAAAGAGAGAATGAAGCATTGACCGAAGCATTAGGGATGAAGGCAAGAAAGAATGCCGAACAAAGCAGAGAATTGGATTTGATTCGTACAGAATTGAAAAGAGAAACACAAGAACGTAAACGTTTATCGGTTCGTTATGATCAATTAGAATTTCAATTGAACGAAAGCCGAGATCTGTTGAGCAATCTATCAACCAATCTAATACCGATCAATGAAGACCAGAACAAATCCAATGATTCCGATCAGGACAGTTGCTATTTTACACCGATACAACCTAAACAACAAGGATTGAATGTTAATAATTATATTGATTCTACTACACGCAAATCGAATGCACCGAAAAATTCTGTTCGAAGATTATTTTCCACACCATTGATGTCTGATCCTCAATTTAAATCTAGGTATCATTATCAACATCAAGATCCGGCTACATTTGATCATCAATCCAATGCTGAAAGCACTACCACATGCAACAACACCACCACCGGCACCAACAACAATCATCAATTACCAGAAGTGGTTTTAAGCAGTATGATGAATGCTAATAATCGTCGTGCCATGCATAAATTGGTGGCGGCGACCAATGCATCTCATGTCAATGAATCCAAAAATCCAACCAATGGTCATCAATCACCGCCACATTCGCCGCGTACATTCCATGCACATTCGGCAACGAAGTTATCACACCACCAACAGCAACAGCATCCGGATATGATTGATCCACTGTCCACTGATTCATCATTGACTTCTTCCAACAGTGAAGAAAGAGAACGAACCTCGTTAGAATGAAACACAACCATCAGCCTTCTTCTTGATTGAGTTTCTAAATGTTTAGGATTATTATGTGAGATTTTTGTTTTGTTAGAATCATCTATTCACATCATCATCATCATCATATAAGAAAAAAGAAGAATGTGATCGGATTTTTGACCTGGATACCATCGGGTCGCTTGTCGTTCTTTTTATTTTATTTTGTTCACCTCGATGGTTTTCCAGGCCTAGTCATTTCGCGTAATAATCACCCCTCCTTCTATTAACACATAGAATTTCACCATGTATGGAACATTCCTTATTTTTTTTAATTCATCAAATAAAACTTGTGTTTTAATAAAGATAATACGAAAAAATTCGTGGCATGTTCCCTGATTTTGGTTTTGCTGAGATTTGAGCGATTAATGATTGAGTAAGGTAAGGATTCAAATAAAAGAAGGCCATTATCCAAAGCAGGGATGAGCTACCATCGGAACGCATGCGGCAAATCAAATATTTTGGTGCGGCCTATCAAGCCTTTCTTTACAAGAGACGAAGCTATATTTCTCCCTCTTATTGGTTCATAGTGATGATTTGACCTGATGACAAGACACACTATAACAGGCAGAAGAAGGTGTATTCCTCTCTCTGATTGGTCCGATGATGATTTGACGCGATGAAAAGCGATCAGCTTTACACAGTACTTGTCGGTGCATGTTTGACGCCTATAAGAGCGTTTTCCCCTCTTATTGGTTCATTGGGATGATTTGACCTGATGACGAGGCACACTATAACAGGCAGTAGAAGGTGCATCCCTCTTTCTGATTGGTCCGATGATGATTTGACGCGATGAAAAGCGATCAGCTTTGCACAGTACTTGTCTGTTCATGTTTGACGCCTATAAGAGCGTTTTCCCCTCTTATTGGTTCATAGTGATGATTTGACCTGATGACGAGACACACTATAAACAGGAAAAGAGGAGGGCTCTTTTTGTTCTTAGGCCCAGAGACGTTGTCGTAGGTGGAGATTCATTACATTACTTTCTGCGCAAACCGCCAAAAAATTTTCAAATTTAGATTCGCCTGTTGATTAACCACTGATCCAAAAGATTCCGAAGAAGGAGTCCAAGAATCTGAATGGATCAAGTGTAATACTTCCAAATGGTCATTGATTGTTTGTTGAGAACACCGGTGATGCAATCTTCTTTGCCGCCAAACACATACATGCAAAAAATAGGATGCTTCCGATTCTTGTTGTTCGGCTGAACATTCGGTCGATGATGATGACCATGGTGGTGATCGGTTTTCTTTTTTTTCTTTTTACTACAGTCCATCAAAGATGATCTGGTTGGTTGTTGATGATCTCTACAAATAAAACCATCATCAATCATGGACAAGGTTAATTCGTCTGAATCAAAATCTTCATGATGATCGTCGATATGATCAAGATCAGAATCATCATCATCCGAATCATTTTCGTGATAGGATAATGATAGAGAATCATCATCCTCATCATCCCCATCATCCCCATGATGGTGTGCTGGTGAACATGGAATGGTGTTCACTTCTTCAATAACTTCGGTGATGTTTGGCTCCCAATGTGATAACCGATTCAAATGATTCGAACGATGCGTTTTACATTCAGTGTTTCGGATTATCACCCGCGTATCAACATTATCTTTGATTCGATGTTTGGCTTCTTGTTGTTGTTGTTGCTGTTGTTGTTTTGTTGGATGTTGATTGGAATGCCGTCCATTTCCGAAATGCTTAAGCTCAACATATTCGATTGTCGGTTCGTTTGAATGATTGGAATCATGGAATGATGAAACATCACCACCAACACCACCGGTAATAAGCTTGGACACTAGCTTTTGAGCCGATATATGATCAAAATCATGATGGTCATCTTTTTTCTGCTGTTGGGATGATGATTGAGGTTGATGGGAGTCGGCGAACGAAGATGAATTCGAAATAGATTGATTGGAAACAATATCAAAACTGTTCACATTAGAATCGCCCAACACTAATGATTGATATCCGGAAGAAGAATTGGAAACCGATGCTGCCGATGAAGATTGTTGATGGCCGACTGGCTGTTTTTGTTGTTGGCCATCTTGATGCTGTTCATTCGGGCTTTGATTCTTGTTGTTGTTCTTATTGGTAGTCTTGACATTTGTCCTCCGTCTAGTGGCAGCCGGAGTTCTTGGTATAGTTTTCAAATTCAACGAAGAGCTTATCTCTTCACCGCTAGTGGATTCTTGGACAATTTCTAGCATTTCCTCTGGTTCCAGATAATCTTCCAACATGTCCAAATGTGTCATCTCCATGCTTTCATAATCATCATCATCAAAATGATCATCGGTGGAAGCGCTGAATAATTGATTGGAAGGCGTCGAATTGGGGCTGAATTTCAATTCTTTTTCGAAATCTGGTGATATGTCCAAATTCAGTGAATACAATGCCCCGAAACCATTTTGGTTGTTGTTATGCGTAGGCACATCCGGCAATGCTAATGAAGCAAAATCCAACAAGCCCAAATCTGTTTTACGTAAACGGCGTTTGGAAACGAAGTTTTCTCTTCGTTTCACCACAAATTGATTATCACCATCATTGTTATTCACATCTTCATTATGATTATGATGATGATGATTGGCAGTGTTTTCCTGTTTTGTTTTGTCTTCAAAAATCGTTTCCCAACTGGGCGGTGGCGATCTATGCTCTGGCTGGGTCAAAACTTTGGGCACGAACCGATCAATTTCGATGGGCAGCATCGAATCATCTATTGTTCCAATGGCCAACGGTGAATAACCGGGTGAGGCTTGATCCGATTGTTGCTGTTGTTGTTGTTGTTGTCGATTCGGTGATGGCTTTTGCCGGATATGCGCCGGAGGTGTGGAAAAACACAGGCTATAGTATGACATTGATTCTTGGACAGAACGACGTTTGAATTGAAATTCATTAAGCTCGTTGGCGAAATCAAATTCATCCTTGTTTTGCAATAGTAGCAGTGAGTTTTTCGGATCACCATAAAAATCCGAATAAGGCCTTTGTTTTTGCAATAATGGTCTTCGTGGTCGCATACGGACCGTTGTGGTCGATGTTTGTCTATTATCATCTTCCACATTATGAACATCATCAATTTTGTCTATGATCGGATTATCATCCTTTTTGCTATTGTTATTCGGATCATCATTTTCCTGATTCGGATCCGGATTAATCCGTTCTGTACAATCCAAACAAGTACTCTGCCCTGTTTCAGGCTTTCCATCATTATTGATGCTTCGATTATCCTCATAAATTGAGCTGGGAAATTTATTCTGATTGAAACACATCGATATCGATTTTATATTCTCATCCTTGGTTGAGGCTGTTCTCGGATAATCTGCTGCTGCTGCTGTAACTACTTCAGTATTGCTTCCTTTGTTATGAACCGCAATCCGTTGTGGATTTTTCTGCTTACGACAATGTCGATGTCTCCTAGATAATGATGTTTCCGTTTTGACATTCGTTTGCTTTCCGGTCCTACAGCTGCCGCGTTTGGCCTGGCCAATATTCTGTTGGTGGCGATGGTGGTTGATCCGCTCCAATTCCTTCAGAAATGGATTAGCAATGGCCACATGTCTGGTACGGCAGCTGGGCGCTATGCCCTTGATTTCGATGTGCTCCCAAGATTGATTGGCTAGATTGAATAACCAGAATAACAATTGAATAGAATTGATTGTTACATAACAATAGAATCCTAGTAGAAATAAAAAAAAGCCTTCCTACCAAATCGATATCTCCACAGTTCATTAGTATGGTTTCCGTTTGATCGTTCACCCCCATAGATAAACATTGAATCCAGAACCACAATTGCGCTGTGGAATGAAAGCACGCCCGGATTCCGGTTCGTTTTAACACGACACCATTCTTTGATTTCTGATTGGTTGATTCGGTGGATTCGGTGAACAAAAAAAAAAGAAACGTTTTCGCCCAACACCATTAATCATTCCAAAGGAAATAGTAATAAGAAAAATAGAGAACTTACTGAAATTCCAGGACCAAAAATCTCCGCGAACATTTAAATTACTCATACCACCATAGATGTACATTGAATCCTTGTAAACGATGGCCGAATGTCCATGCCTAGGCAAAGGACTGGAATCTTTCTTGAAATTAGTTCCCTCCAGATACCATTCTTCCGTGTCTGTCGAAAAAATAAGAGAAGAGGAATAAGAGAAAATAATCAATTGATTTACTGCACAATGCTTTTTTGTTTCTGGCCATCATTCCAACCTAGATTAAATGTCCATATTTCTGAAGTGGATCCTTTAATATCCTGGTAGCCACCGTAGATACACATTATGTTCTTGTAAACTACCGCTGAATGGGCTCTACGGCCCAACGGTCTGGCCACTGCATTCATCGTTGAATGTTGTTGATCAGAATTGATGGCGAATTTCCTCCAAACACATGTTTCTAAATTGAAAGTCCACAATGGTGTTTCATCGGAGGAGTAACCAATCTCGCCACCGAATACGTAAAGCTTATTCTTGGAATGGAAAACGTCAGACATTGGAAAAAGTTGCGAACAAGAGCACAAAAAAAACGCCAACCTTATATCCTACAATGGTGTGTTCTTGAAGAGGCGGAGGAGAATCGGAACATTCATCGGATGATGAATGATGATGATGATGATCAGCAGAATCGTTCCGCCATTCTACTGAATTACCAGTATCATTCAACGCCCTGCATGTTTGACACATTCGATTTGATGATGTAAATCCATTATTATTATTGGTTCCATTGATGCGTGTAATCATCATCATCTGTTCCCATTGATTTTCTTCCGTATCAAAACGCCATAAATCTCTTAATGTTTGATTCAGTAGTGATTTTCCACCGTAAAGATAAACACATCCATCGTTTCCGTAACACATTGCATGTTTACTTCGGACCAGTGGACATCCTTGGCCACTGATGGCCGAAGTAGCTTGTACTTGGCACCACATTTTTTTCAAAAGATAACTGTAATACAATTGGAATACACCAAGAAATTCGCTTAGATTCAGGGTATTATTTTTTTTAAGGGGAAAGAAGGAAATTCCTCATGAATCGATCATGACTATCGATAGCGTCAACCATCACTTTTTTGCCGATTTTGAGGGGACTTTTTGAGAGAAGAAGCTTATTGAGCTTTATGAATCGTAGCTATCGATAGTGTCAACCCTTACTTTGTACTCATTTTAGAGGGGCTTTGAGAGAGACAGGAGCTATCGATAGCGTCAACCATCACTTTGTGCAGATTTTAGAGGGGGCTTTTCGAGAGAGAGGAGCTCATTGAGCTTTATGAATCATAATTATCGATGGCGTCAACCATCACTTTGTGCAGATTTTTGAGGGGGCTTTCAGAGAGAGAGGAGCTTATTGAGCTTTATGAATCGTAGCTATCGATAACGTCAACCATTACTTTGTGCAGATTTTTGAGGGGGCTTTTCGAGAGAGAGGAGCTTATTGAGCTTTATGAATCATAACTATCGATAGTGTCAACCATCACTGCGCAAATTTTAGAGGGGGCTTTTCGAGAGAGAGGAGCTCATTGAGCTTTATGAATCGTAGCTATCGATAGCGTCAACCATCACTTTGTGCTTATTTTAGAGGGGGCTTTCAGAGAGAGAGGAGCTCATTGAGCTTTATGAATCATAATTATCGATGGCGTCAACCATCACTTTGTGCAGATTTTTGAGGGGGCT